>APFE030031915.1:43526-56663 GCA_000404065.3 Pinus taeda
TCCACACACGTTTGTGTGAATTCTCTCAAGGATCGTCGTGGCGTGACTATCCTTCTCGTGAAAGGTGGCTTTTACAAATTTTCCCAAAGTACACCCCTTGCACTGCTTTGACTGCGCAAGAGTTCCTCTAGGAAGCCCAATAGAAATCTGCTGCAGTATCTTCAAGGCTCCATGGTGAAGGTGGCCCAATCTCTGGTGCCACAACTCACCATCGTCCCGGCTCACCACTCCTTCTGCCTTGCATGCCATTTCTGCGCAGCCATCTACATGCAATTGATAAAGGTTCTTGACTCGAACCCCTATATTTTGGGTTTCCCCAGTTGTCTTACTGCACAGGAAAGGCTTTCCCTCGCTGAAGACAACATCATATCCACAGAGATAAGATTCTTCTTCAATCCTAGAACATGCATCACTTCCTTCAATATGAAGGGTTTACCAGACTCCCTCTTAAAGGAAATGGTACTGATACCGGTCGCACTATATCTACCATCATCACCCATCTCGATGTGCACTCCAAGATCTTTCTCATCGAGATCAGAAAACAAATCTCGATCTCCTGTCATGTGAAAAGACGCACCACTGTCCAAGAACCATACCGATCCCATCACACTTGATACCAAGCATGCGATCAACAAAATATCCAGCTCAAACTGCGAGGCCAAGGCCTCTCCCGCTGCAGATCTAGCAGCTTGCTTATTTTTCTTCTTCTGCGGACAATTTGTGGCATAGTGTCCGTGTTGGTGACAGTGAAAGCACTTCACCTTGGACATGTCTTGCTTCTTGCCTTTCGCACTAGAATGAAAATATTTCTTGTTCTTTCCCTTCTTTTCTTTGGCAGCCAAAGCGCAATTTTCTTCATCAGATGCCTTTTATGAAGATCCGTCCCTGGTATTCCGCCTGATCTCCTCTTGCACAAGATCCGACCAAAGTCTCTCCCATCTTGGCAATTTCTCCTGACCATTGACAGAGTCCTGATAGGAATGCCAACTCTTTGGAAGACCAAGGAGAGCCAAGCTCACCGAGTCCTCATCATCGATAGTCACCCCCACACTTCCCAACTCATCCCGGCATTGGGTGAACTTCGTGAGATACTTGGGCATACTGTCTCCATTCTCACACTTAATGTTTATGAGTTTATCCTTGAGCGGCAACTTCCTCTGGTCGCTCTTGCTTTGGAATAAGTCTGTCAACACTTTCCACATCAAGTATGGAGAAGCCTTTCCATGGACGCTGGATACAATGTGATCCTTCACGCCCTCCAACAGAATCCTTCGACACTTTGCTGTCTTCTTTTGCCAAGCCTCAGCTTCAGCAGCATTAGTAGGTTTTGGGACATCCGCATCTATGAACTCCTTCAACCCATTATCATCTAACACCGCCTCCATCCTGTCCTTCCATGCAATATAATTTGAGCTTCCTTCAAGGGCATACTCCAATCGCAATCCGTAGAAAGACATTTCAACTTTGACACCAAGAAAACACTGCTGCAAATTCGAATTCCACCAGCTCAAAAACTCAACCGCTTATGATCTAAAATTCGTGAGAACAAAGTATTTCTCGTACAGAGATTGACTGTATGGGCATTCACCAGATATCTCACCTTCCAAAAGAAGGATGAATCCAGAGGCTACCTGGCCTGATTATAGACTTTGCCTGAAGAAATAAAATGTAATCACTTTCTGAATAATAGATTTGATGATCAATCCTCGCTTTGATATCCTGTAGAACTTTTTCTACAAAACAACCAGCTCTGATACCATGTAGAAATTTTGAATAATATAACACTTATTCACAGAGATTATCTTGATTATACACTATTGTGGAATGCATGCATAATACATAACCTCCTCTACCATTAATCATCAATTTTGCAGAATTAACAAACAATCGCATGCGCAAATTGAAACATCAATCACACATATCAACACAGTATGTACTGGGGAAAGCATACAGCTGAAAACCCCCAACTATCTATATATTATATAGATTGAGAACATGTAACAATACATAGTACAACACTCCTCGCAAGTACTCAGTACTATCTCCACCTGTTACACACAAACTAACTCAAATCTGAATCGATCACAGGTTCAAATCTCCTCCGCTGCTTGCCTGCCTCTACTGTGCAATCCTACATGAGAATAGATTGAGAATGGCTGATCCAAACTCGTATTTCCCTTGTGTTACACTACGCAATCCTCATTGGCAATCTCAATCCACTGATTGTGCAAATCTCATGCACAACTATAATCACAACTAACAGTTGTCTTGCCCTTTCACTTACCTCTAACACTTGTCTCCACTGAACTGTCCATGCACTGAGTTAACTAATGTATTTTTTAGTTGATTTATGAGTTAATAATTAGTGAATTAATTAATAATTAATTCACACCACTCATCACTAGTGTATTTGTTAGTTAGACTAAATACAACTAGTTCAACTAAGTCAAACTGAACACAACTCCATCAACTCCTCATTCAACAACACCAAACTCAATCACTTTAGTTCTAACTGAAATCCTTCATGCAATAGCTCAACTAACCCATAAGAAAAGTGTATTTCCTTCTGGCAGTTGCATGTGCCACATCCGCAGCTTGAACTGAAGTGCTGCAAGAGGATAAGATAATGTTTATAGTCCAAATATTATGAAGAGCTAATAATATTCAACTGTTCTATATTTAGACTGGCAGTCTAAAAATAGACTCCACCCATATGTCTAAAAATAGAGGTCCATCTATTTTTACCAACATGACCAATCATCCATAAATAACATCCTGCAATTCATAGACCATGATCCATATGTCTAAAAATAAACATATTCTAAAAATAAACTTTGCGCCAAAAATAGCCCGCAGGACCACTAAGTGAAGGCGACTTCTTTTCACTAAGCTCCATCATCTTGTTGCATTTTCAACAAATAATATATATCTAAATGTTGTAAAACATAGATATATTATAGATAATGGTAATTAATATTATGTAAATAATGATTTTTTAAATTAATATAGTGTTTAAAGGTATTTATATTGTTAGAGTATATATGTATTTGTTAAAGGAATTTTGTTAGATTAATGATAATCAACTAATGCTATTCTCTCATTAAAATTCTCTTATTTAAATGACATGTTTTCTTTTATAGGTTGTTACATTTTTATAAAGGAATTGTTTTTAATTAAAAGTGACAAGAGAGTTTGTTGGGATAGTTAAAATATATTTTGAATAGGTTTAATGGTTAAAAATATGCGTTTTCATTTAAGAGGTCATGAGTTCAAATCCGAAATGGAGTAGAGTATGTGCACCCCCATAGACTTTAATAGTCAAATCATGGCATGGAGGCGAAAGTAGTGTTTCTCATTGTCAAAGAGGTTAACATTCGACAATTAATGATATTTAGTCTATTCTCATTGTCCAAGAAGTTATCATTCGACCACTAATGATATTTAGTGTATTCTCATTGTCCAAAAGATTATCATAAAATTGTTATTTCCCCTACCAAAGTTTCATTCCCCTAATGTCAAAGAATGTGTGTTTCTATTGTCCAAGAGAGAAAGTAATGTTTCTCATTGTCCAAGAAGTTATCATTCAACCATTAATAATATTTAGTATATTCTCATTGTCCAAAAAATTATCATAAAATTGTTAAAATTGTTATTTTCCCTACCAAAGTTTCATTCCTCTTGATGTCAAAAAATGTTGTTTTCATTATCCAAAAAATTATCATTCGACCATTAATGATATTTAATATATTCTCATTATCCGAAAAATTATCATAAAATTATTATTATCCCTACCAAAATTTATTCGTCGTGGAGTTAAAAAATGTGTCCACGAAATTATCATTCAACCATTAATAATATTTAAGATATTCTCATTCTCTAAAAAAACATTATCATAAAATTGTTATTTCCCTGGCCAAAGTTTGATTCACCCATGTCAAGATTAATTCCAAAATTTGAACTAATGCGAAAAATAATTAATTGCAAAATGTGAAACTAAGCTTGACCTATTCTAATACGTAAAAGGTCCTCGCAATAATGCATCCCATAAATATTTCCATTGATCGTCATTTTCGCATTATTTTAATTGAAATACAAAGATTCAAAATTATATTTGTATTAGGTCGTAATACTTATTTAAGAGTAAGATAACATTATTCTTCGTCAAAGATACCAATAGCAAAAATAGTATCGTGTTCTAATATTTTTATATAATCCCCAATTTAAAATTAAAATTCGCTCTCATTTTTTTTCGCTATCATATTCTTATGAAATTTGTAAAGGAGATATTAAGGATGTTGAAAGAGACCTGTGAAATCGTATTAAATTTTTTTAATTACGTGACCACAAAGCTAGTTTGAAACGACATTGACAGGACATCCGACAATCCTCAACTATTTTGTCACACTAATATTTTTTTTTCAAAGACCATCTTCAGTGGTTACTGTACAAATTTACTTCTTTCTGAGGCATCAATACCAGAAGCTCCACCATTAAACCCAATTAACAACGACTTCAACACGCTGGATGTAAACCTTCTCACCAGACTGTCGTACCTACAATTTTTTCTTATTCCACCTGTAGAAAAGCAAGCCCCCACTGGCTTTGATTTTACAAGGACGCAAAATAATGCTACAGCCTAAGCTTTACTGAATAGACATGCAGGCCACCAATACTACAAACAGTTCCCTTCAGCCTATCTTACACAATCAGGAGAACGCGTGGATGATTTTCATAATTATCTGGATTTCCGGGATCTCCCAAATCGTACTATGCCTGCAATTTTAAAGACTTCTGCTTCAAGAAAAGTAACTTCAAACGCATTGAAAGTGGATTTCTATACAATATCAAAAGCCCTGTAACCCAATCCAACGAAGCCAAAGAAAGCTAAAAACTTTAATTAAAATCTTCCGGATAAAGACGCGGGAAAACTGAAAGAGGAGCGTATACCTTGAAATTTCTTCAGAAAAAGCTAAAAGCATGCCTTGAAGTCACATGCTTATCCGGGCTGCAAGAGGGCCTAAAACAGGCACCAGGCCATAGATTCATATGCTGCTTCATTTTTCTTGCAAGATATTTCTGGTTATGGCAGTCCATAATGGTCTTTGCTGCTCTCTTTAAGTTTCTAGCTGCCTGCTTCGCGATTTCCCCAAAGGATTCCTCTCTTCGTTTCCTGAAGGACCTTTTGAGCTTATCTTTAAAGCTTTCTTCGATACTAAACTGGTAACTCCGAAGAAATGCTTGTCTAGCTAAGTAATTCTGATTTCCCCTGAACCTGTAACCGAAATAGTAAGCATCGTCTTCAGTGGCATTAAGGAGCTTCACGAAGTCCGTGCTCGAATAAGACCAGTTTCCGGAGGTCATATATGTTTCATAAACTCTCCCGACACACATAGTTTCTCCGTTCAGAGGCATTGGAAAAAGAACAGGATGAATCCTTCGATTTAAATGACTAGTTCAGTGATCCTCCATAACCATAAGGTCACGGTCAAATCGGGCAAATTTGACGAACCCGACGAGGAAAAACAAATCATATCTATGCGTAGCTAGCCAGCCAAAATCTGACTGTATAGTGTCTGGAGAAATTTAGAACTTCTTATATCATCTGCAAAAATTATAAAGTCAGCTAAAGTTTATTTGCGAGGGCCAACGCCATTGACTATCCAGAATTATGACGAAACTAAACGATGACGCATGAAATCCAGCTTTTCATATGGTAGCACTAGATTTTGACCCTGAAACGAAAACAAGTAAGCATCATTCTCAGTTATTAGGCAAAAAAAATTATCAGTTAATAACGAACACATACGACATTTTAACAGACTTTTATGCCAACAAAAAATTGCGGAGAACTCGTCTATTAGGCACATCTAAGTTCCTTTCACCGCAGACTATAAAGATTTTCAGCTTCATGTAAGCTGTGCAAATAAAATACATCATGGAGTTCATTTTACCTTAGCTCACACAGACTGAACCGCAACTATACAATATCTAACCAGATGATTTTCAACTTCATGTAAACTTTTAGGCTTTGAATTTAAAACTATTCAGCATTTTCAAAGACTGCCAAAATATTCCAAATATCTTCTTTCCATATAAAATTTTTCAGCATTTTCAATGACGATCAAATGTTCCAAATATCTTCTTTCAATTGCAGTTATTACTCTTCTTTCCAGTTACAAACCCCAAAACAGAAAAATAAAATTTAATTTCAACTTTCAGAAGCTTTACGGGCGGCCAAATATGTCAAATATTTTCTTTCCATTTCTTTATAGTGTTACCATTTTCCAGTTAAAAGCCCGAAAACTGAAAACAAAAATGCAACGCAAAATTAAATTGCACCTATTAAACCGATCGACTTCCAGAACTCATCCAAACAAAAGTGCCGAGTTTCGGCAAAGTAATTAATCTTTTCTACCCTGCTTCAAATTTCCCGAAGCAGTTTGAAGTTTTATGGCAACCTCTGAACTGCTTTAAGCCCGAATTCCTGAAATTTTGCATCAGCGAAAACACGGCATATTTTAGTTGGGAATTTACCTGGTTTGGCAGCCAATGGCCGCACCGGTCCCTTGATCCGAAAGACTCCAAACTTTGGTCATCATATTTAACTTTGGCATTTGAAATCCATGATGTTCTCCGTGGATTTCAGCGCTCATCGCATTCCCTGTTCTCCATGGCGCGCATTTCAACTAGCTTTTATCACTCAGTTTGTCCAGGTTTTCAGGCATAGCTTTTGCTTCTTTTAAATATTTCCGGCCTGAATCTGTGCATCCGGAAGGGCGGGCTTTGTATTCCATAAAACGCATCTTGCTGGCATAAATACACTAAATTAAAATAAATTGATTAAAAAATCGACAAAGCAAAACCTTAAAATAAATAAATAAATAAATAATGGACAAATGGATATACATGATGAGCGCTATGAAGTCTTTTCACTTTGAAAAACAAAAAAAATATATATATCTTAAATATTTTTGTCTTTTGCATTTATTTTGGAATCGCTAATTTTAAAAATAATGGCTAATTTTTTCCACATTATATATAGATATTTTTTAAGTTTCTCACGGGAAATGACCATTTCCATTAATCGATAATTATCATTCGAGTGATTTATATTTTTATGAATTTTTTTAACTCTAAGTTTTCTAAGTTTTCATAAATATATAGTAATTAGTAAGTTTGTAGTATTTATGAAATAGTTGTATGTGGTGTTAATAATGGTAGTTAATATTTTTAAATTACTAATTCTCTAAAAAAATTATTACATTTAAAAAAACTAGTTATTATACAAAGCAAGCATCAAGTTTAAGGAGATTGAGGACTTCCTTTTATGATTACTTGGAATAACACTTTCTTTCTCTTGTTCCTATTAGGGTTTGAGAGCTGAGTATCCTCATCTAATAGAACTCTCCTTCACTTAGTTATTGAAAGCCCAACTAACTCCCCTTATTTTTCTTTCTTATGGATTCCTCTATCACTTACCCATTGAAAGCCCAAGGTCGAAGACTACCTTACATAGAGCCTCAAATTTACCCTAAAATCTATGATGGTGCGTATAATATCTTGTTGTTTCTTTTAATTATTTTCTAGGGCCTAAGCAATCATCATTTTCACGAGCCAATATGTTTTTATGATCATAAAGAATTTGTCTTCTGAATTCTAGAATACACCAAGTCTTTCACCCACTTGTCAACTTCCTTTAGGACCTCAAAATTAGTTTTGCTTTGCCTTTTGTTCCTAACTGCTCTCTCAATCTCCTTTATCTCTATCTTCACTTCAACATAACACATTTCCTAAAACCTCAGCTCTACCTTCCAAGCTTTTTCTCAACCATAGAAGTACACCTATGTTTCTTCAAGGTTGAGGCCCCACAAAACCTTGCATTAGGAGCCCTCTTTCGACCTCCACCTATTCTTCCAACCTTGAAAATCATCATGTCTAAAGGGTAACACCTCTAGAGAAAAACTAAGACCCAAATAACCTAAATGACAGTGAAAACTATGAAGAAAAAGGAAATCGCCAACCTTGTGGGAAGAGCAACAAAGATTTCAAGCTTCCCCAAAAAGAAAACCAACAAAAGATCCCTCACAAAATAGGATGAGAACTGTTGGAAAATGTGTAACAAGAATTGTTAAATTTAGAATGTGCTAAAAATAGACCTGCTAAAAATAGCATGTCTAAAAATAGCAGTTTGGCCAATGAACATTTTGGCCACCTTGGGTGAGAGGTGAAACTGCTAAAAATAAAAATTTCTAAAAATAGCATTTCTGGGTCCCTTTGTATTTTTAGCAGTCCCTAGTCTATCTATAGGAAGTAAATTCGAGTTTGGTCTTACCAGCAGTTTCAAATATTAATTAATTAATTCTCCATGAGTTAATTAGTTAAGGAAAAGCAAACTTGAAGTATTTGTGAGAACATGCAATTATTTCTCCACTAATTGGGGAATGTGTCCTTGATTTCCTCCACTAATTGAGGTTATAAGTATGAGTTCTATAATGAGATAATCAGTTGACTTAGTTCTAACTAGTCAAGTCCAGTTAGATTATTTTAACAAGTTGTTAAAATAATAAAATATAGTTTGTTTAATGCTTGCATGCATGTGACAACTATCATTCTAGATAACTGAGGATTCACTCATGGATAACTGTTGCATGTCAGTTCAGATAGAGACCCAGTTGAGATCAGAGAAGGGACAATGTACTATCAGTTGGATGAATATTTTTCCTATAAAGGAAGCTCATCCATGATGAGGATTTATCTCCTTCAGGTTTGTGCAGTTATTTTAGAGGTCAGTGTTGTGTGTGAGGTGAGAATCACACAGGTTGCAACCAGAGGACCCAAGAAAACTGTGCATAGAAATAGGAGGCTTGGAGGGCAGAGGAGAAGGTTTGCGAGAAGCCTTTGACTATCTATGAGCAGTAGAGGGATTGTACTGAGAGCTGGATAGCTTCCAAGCTAAGGCTTTGTGTAATCCGCACATATTTCCACTTGTATGATAACACAGAGATGGGGTTTTAGGCTAGTGATTTCCCCTAGTTATATCTTTTGCGTTATGTGTGTTTGATTTCTCCATATATGTATATGTGTTCTTATTGATGTTGCTCATGTTCGATTAAGCTTCCGCTAAATTGTTTGTAGAAGCAGATTAAGTGTTTTGCTTTAGTACATTGCATTACTAGTTGATCTACAGGTGGGAAATTTCTACATGGTATCAGAGCTACCTAATCTGTAGAAAAAAATTTCTACATGGTAATAGAGCTAGCTGATTTGTAGAAAAATTCTACATGGTATCGGAGCATAGGTGATCAAGGAAGAACAATATACTAGAGGAGATTTCAAAGTTTTGAGTTTTGGGCCCAGAGTTTCAGAGCAAATCTGAAAATTTCTCTACAAAATTTTCAAAAACAAATAGCATATTTGGATTCCTTGCGGAAAAATACCCAAAAAAAAAAAATCGGCTGAATCGGAGTTCGGATGAGGTTGATATCGCTGATTTAAAATCAACGCTTTTTTTATAAAATTTCGTGATGGCGGGAAAGTGGAAATAGGTTGGTGTGCTAGCCAAGAACCTGTATGCACTTGAGGTAAAATATGCATGCAAATACTTGAAGAGAAAAGCAAAGGTTAGATACTTGGTGGTTGAGAGGGAGAGTATGTCACCTCTCAACATGTAGTGTCAGAAGAAGTCTCAGACAATTGTGGAGGAGCCATGATTGGTGCAACAACTTCAGGAGGTTGTGGAGCAGGCACAACTAGAGAAGCTGAGTGAAGATCAAGTAGAGACATCTAATCATGCAGAGACCTCCAATAGGGGGAAAATTCGAGCCAGGTGGGCTGAGGGATCACATGCAGCCATACCTCTAGGTAGGAGGTGGGGTGATATAGAGTGATCATCCCAAGGAGGAGGGGCAGGATCCTTGAGGTACCTAACCTCTTGGATGAGACCTTACTACAGGAGCCCCTATGTGGAGTAGCGACAGTGCAGGGAATCCCAGGACAACACATAGCTAGTAGGCTACAACAATGCGAGAGGCACAAGTGTTTTACACAGTGCTAGGTGGCACAGAGAGGTGTGCAATGGTGCGAGATGCATGGAGATGTTGCAGTAGCGCAGATGTCAGAGAGGGAGCACTTGTCAGTAGTAGGTAGAGCTTCAGTATCAAAGTATGTTCCTAGCCCAACATAGTGGTCAGTTGGAGTGTTTTTGTTCCAAGTGTTGTTGGAGCAAGTGAACCGGGTAGATGTGTTGCATGCAGAACATTCCAGAGTTACAGGATCGGATTCGAGAGAAAGCCTTTCTTGTTGAGAGGGAGTGTTAGAAAATGTGCAACAAGAAATGTTAAATTTAGAATGTGCTAAAAATAGACTTGCTAAAAATAGCATGTCTAAAAATAGCAATTTGGCCAATGAGCATTTTGGCCACCTTGGGTGAGAGGTGAAACTGTTAAAAAGAAAAACTTCTAGAAATAACATTTATGGGTCCCTACCTATTTTTAGAAATCGCTGGTCTATCTATAGGAAGTAAATTCGAATTTGGTCTTACCAGCAGTAAGGAATATTAATTAATTAATTCTCCATGAGTTAATTAGTTAAGGAAAAGAAAACTTGAAGTCTTTGTGAGAACATGCAATTATTTCTCCACTAATTGCGGAATGTGTCCTTGATTTCCTCCACTGATTGAGGGAATAAGTATGAGTTCTATAATGAGATAATCAGTTGACTTAGTTCTAACTAGTCAAGTCGAGTTAGATTATTTTAGCAAGTTGTTAAAATAATAAAATATAGTTTGTTAATGCTTGCATGCATAACAACTATTATTTTAGATAACTGAGGATTTAGTCATGGATAACTGTTGCATATCAGTTCAAATAGAGACCCAGTTGAGATCAAAGAATGGACAATGTACTATCAATTGGATGAATATTTTTCCTATAAAGGAAGCTCATCCATGATGAGGATTTATCTCCTTCAGGTTTGTGCAGTTATTTTAGAGGTCAATGTTGTGCGTGAGGTGAGAATCACACGGGTTGCAGCTATAGGACCCAGGAAACTATGCATAGAAATAGGAGGCTTGGAGGGCAGAGGAGAAGGTTTTTGAGAAGCCTTTGATTGTCTATGAGCAGCAGAGGGATTGTACTGAGAGCTGGATAGCTTCTGAGCTAAGGCTTTGTGTAATCCGGACATATTTCCACTTGTATGATAATACAGAGATGGGGTTTTAGGCTGGTACTTTCCCCTAGTTATATCTTTTGTGTTATGTTTGTTTGATTTCTCCATAACTGTTATGTGTTCTTATTGATGTTGCTCATGTTCGATTAAGCTTCCGCTAAATTGTTTGTAGAAGTAGATCAATTGTTTTGCTTTAGTACATTACATTACCAGGTGATCTACAGGTGGGAAATTTCTACATGGTATCAGAGCTAGCTATTATGTAGAAAAAGTTCTACATGGTATCAGAACTAGCTGATTTGTAGAAAAAATCTACAAAAATTCTACATGGTATCAAAGCACAGGTGATCAAGGAAGAACAATATACTAGAGGAGATTTCAAAGTTTTGAGTTTTGGGCCCATAGTTTGCAGAGCAGATTTGAAAATTTCTGTACAATTTTTTCAGAAACAAATAGCAGATTTGGATTCCTTGCAGAAAAATACCCAAAATCAATAGGAAATCGGTTGAATCGGAGTTCGGATGAGAGAGATATCGCTGATTTAAAATCAGCTCTTTTTCTAGAAAATTTCGTGACGGCGGGAAAGTGGAAATAGATTGGTGTGCTAGCAAAGAACCTGTATGCACTTGAGCTACAATATGCATGCAAAGCCTTGAGGAGAAAGGTAAAGGTTAGATACTTGGTGGTTGAGAGGGAGAGTATGTTACCTCTCAACATGCAGTGCCAGAAGAAGTCTCAGACAATTGTGGAGGAGCCACGATTGGTGCAGCAGCTTCAAGAGGTTGTGGAGCAGGCACAACTAGAGAAGCTGAGTGGAGATCGAGTAGAGACATCTACTCATGCAGAGACCTCCAGTAGGGGGGAACTTCAAGCCAGGTGGGATGAGGGATCACATGCAGCCATACCTCCAAGTAGGAGGTGGGGCGATATAGAGTGATCGTCCCAAGGAGGAGGGGCAGGATCCTTGAGGTACCTAACCTCTTGGATGAGACCTTGCTACAGGAGCCCCTATGTGGAGTAGAAAGAACTGACCGATTGGGTAGAGATAGATGCGGATGGAGCGGCAGAGAGAGCGACAGTGCAGGGAATCCCATGACAGTGCATAGCTAGCAGGTTGCAGCAATGCGAGAGGCACAAGTGTTTTGCGCAGTGCTAGGTGGCACAGAGAGATGTTGCAGTAGCGCAGATGTCAGAGAGGGAGCACTTGTCAGCAACAGGTAGAGCTTCAGCGTCAGAGTATGTTCCTAGCCCAACAAAGTGGTCAGTTGGGAGTGTTTTTGTTCCAAGTATTGTTGGAGCAAGTGGATTGGGTAGATGTGTTGCATGCAGAACCTTCCAGAGTTACAGGATCAGGTTCGAGAGAAAACCTTTCTTGTTGAGAGAGAGTGTTGGAAAATGTGAAACAAGAAATGTTAAATTTAGAATGTGCTAAAAATAAACCTGCTAAAAATAACATGTTTAAAAATAGCAATTTGTCCAATGAGCATTTTGGCCACCTTGGGTGAGAGGTGAAACTGCTAAAATAAAAACTTTTAAAAATAGCATTTATGGGTCCCTTCCTATTTTTAGAAGTCCCTGGCCTATCTATAGGAAGTAAATTCGAATTTGGTCTTATGAGCAGTTTGGAATATTAATGATCCAGGTGGATATTGGTGGCCACCTGCCAAGTCCATCTGGACCCCCATCATTGTTTCTCTCAGCATTTTCAGTTTCCTTAATTGTAGCACAACTTACTATTTTTAGCAGTTTTTCAGGTCCTAAACTTATGGAGCCGTTTTGAGGCCCTAAACGACGTTTTTTTGGGAAATCTGGGGGCAACATGGGTCCATGGACTGATGTTTCCCTTCCCAAAGTGGTAGTTCTCGGATAGATCTTTCAAACGAGCTATCGTACGCGTCAAATGGAGATCATATGCCAAAGTTACGACCCCGGGAAATTGATGTACCAATTTACCCAAATGGGGCCCACAAT
>APFE030031915.1:62980-79086 GCA_000404065.3 Pinus taeda
TCCAATAAACAAATTGGCCTAACTTATACTTAACCTCGTCTTAAAAAAAAAGATTACCCCTAGTCTTAACCTAGTCTTAAAATACCAATGTTATTCAGAATATTATCAAGATATTAATAATATTGTGTGTGTGTATTCAAAATTATAAAAATGTTTATATTAACAATGTGATTATTGTATTTTAAAAAAATTATTATTAATATAATATGTATTTTAAAGATGGAAGGAGCTCTGGAAACCCTTGCGACGGTTAGGGTTTGTCCCTTGTCGTCCAATCTTTGTTTTGTTTGCGTGGATTGTCTACAGATGGTTCAATGGGGAATCCCCATCGTTCTGCAAAAAAGACAATATTGTAGGTATGGTTGTCAGTCAAGCTAGCTTTTGTTCGGTTTTGTACAACTCTATGCTAAAATTTGGTCATGGTCTTTTCGTGGTTTAGAAATTCCTTCCTTCAATGTTCCCGTCGATTTGGAAGCTTTCTGTCATGAAAAATATTTTTCAAGGAATGACTTGGTTTACAGGTTTAGTAAGTATTGGTCGTAGTTGGTCAATTTGTAGAAATGGATGTCTTAAACATAGAAGCCCCTTTTGACGGACGAACTAAACATTTACCTTGTCTATGGGTTTTTTTGTTGTGGTTTTTTTATAATATAGAGGACAAGAAGGCCATCTATGAAGTTGGCCCATGGTTTTAGGTAGCATTGGTCTCCTCATGCAACACTGGACTCCCACTTTTGATCTAGTAACATCATCAATCTCCACCAGCCCCAGTTTGGGTAAATATTCTGAACCTTCCCTTGCATTTACAGAATCTTACTTCGCTTTCCTACATTGGGAATGTGCTGGGAAAGTTTTGTTGTTGTTATTCTAAAACAGAGAAATTTTACAAGGCTATTTATGCCCGCATTTGTGTGGAGATGGACTTCAACAAGGGTTTTCATGTAGAGATTAATTTGACGGCTCCAAACTATGTTTGGGTTCAAAAGCTCCACTATGAGAATATTTCATTTCGGAATAGATCATGCTATGAAACGAGGCATGTAAGTAAAAACTTCCCCAAGCATTCTCAGAGTAGCAAATACAAAAAAAAATATCCAGAAGGCCCAAATGGTGGGAAGGATGCAAGGTTATCACTATACGGTATACAAAGAGGAATAGCTCAAGGACAAGAAATAACCAGAAGCCAAGAAGGAGGCAGATACGACCAAATAAATTGCACCCGTGACAATGGAATCTAAGCAGGAAAAATTCCATGCCAATGTGGATCCTCTAGTCACCAGTAAGGATTCCCCAAACATAGCGTTAGTGGAAAAGCAACAATCCCTTGTGGAAAACAAATCTCCTCTAGAAACCACAAGGAATAATGTTGAAAAGGAAATTTCTTGGGCAAATCAGGTGGATGATGAAGATCTCAAGAATATTATCATGCACTTGTCGAAGAATGATCTACCAAAATTTGCAGAAAATGAGGGTTGGACTCAAGTTGGGAAGAAAGGAAAACATTTTTCACCAAAAAAAACAAGAATTCATACTAAAAAAATTAAACAAAAAAAAAATAGTGAAAAATGGAATGTAAATGTGTCTCCATATGGGGTTTTTTGGGAAATTTTTACTTTGAAAGGGACTTAAATTTTTGTGTCATGGGGAACTTGCTTAAGGGTTTGGATTGAGCCTCTGTGCTCAATCTCAAATTTGCAAGCCTTGGATATCTCTAAAACATGTAAATGATTTTGGCCATGTATCTAGTTGTTTTAATATAAATGATATATGTTTCGTTTATTATATAATATATATATATATATATATATATATTATATATATATATATAATATAATATATATATATATATATAGATAATAATATATAGCCCTAAGGGTTAGTTCAATTGGTTGAGTTTGCGGCATTAAAAACACCTTGCTAATGGGAGGTCATTGAGACCAATTCTCTCGACGCTCTTGGGTAGGCTATGCTAATGAGATAGCAGGAAGTGATCCTTCGGTGAATCTACCTGGTAGTTTCGTGGATGTAGTGGCCACCGATCTCGATGTACGTGAACCACAGATAAAAAATACATATACATATTATATATGTATTTAAAAAAAAAAATAAATTAAAATACTTTTAGTTAAAAATAAACAAATTAATTAATTAAAAAAAAAATACCAAATATGTGGAAAAAACATCACGACTAATTTAATTTAATCACAAAGGAAAAAAAATAATCACAAGGAAAAGTGTTTAGGTTTTTTTAAATACAATTTGACATTTATTGATAGTGTTAATTTTAGATGCCATTTGTTTATAAATATTACAAAATAAGTTGACAGTGAAATGGTCACATGATCTTTTCACATTGGAGGTATTTTCCTTTTGAAAAACACCCTTGCTTTTGCCATATATTTTTGTCAAAAATGGTCATGGATAACCAAGTTTAGTGCATATTGGGATTTTGATAAAGAGATAAGGTGTTCAACATTCAAATTTGAAGGGCTAGTCTTAATTTCATTTGGAAGGACATCTATACATCTAACCCTTCAAAGATGAAATGTTATAAAAGAAATTGTACTTCTATTGACAAGTGTATATTAAATAAACCCTTCAAAAAAGAAAAGAAAAGAAAAAAGGCCAAAATAAAATAATGTCTTTCTAAATCTTAAAAATCTTAAAAATTTAAAGAGTGGCTACATTAAAACACTATAAAGCCTTAATAGCACTTAGTAAATTAGCAAACATTGTTCTCAAATTCCATTAAAAAAGGTAAAGAACAAAAAAGCAAGTGGAGATTTTATAGTTTGTGAACTTAAATCAAAACATTATTCACAGTGGCATTTACAACCTAAGCTAAACTTGACAATGAAAAATTGGGGCAAACAAAATATTCTTGATAGGAGCCAAAGGCTAACAAAGAATACCTTTCGACTAAAGACCTACGTTATGGAGAAGTGGTGAGAAGACTTCAAAAAGTGACCAAATCCGCAAGGGCTAATAGGCTCGCTAAATTAAGTAGGAGCTCTCGCCTCGACACGTCCTCTATTCAAATGGAAAAAAACTAGACAAATGCTACTGTTGAATCGGTGGTGATATTGAAATATGTGTTTCCCCCGCCTCCTATGATTCTAGGTTTCCATCTCAATCTCAATCAACAAATTCTAAAGCTAGATCAACTAGCCCTACCTTTGCTTTTGTGTTGATTAAAGGCCAATGACAGTTTAACATCAGACCATGGATGATAGCTTTCCCTTTGTGGATGATGGGACTTTCCATATGTGAATGATGGGTTTCAAACTTGCAATTCAAATGAAAATGGAAAAAATGGATGTAACCTGCAGGGAAAGAGCACTAGATGATAATCGAGAAGGAGCGAGAGTCGAGAATGCGTGTGAAGTTGTTGAATGGGTCATTGGGTATTCAATGTGCTTCATCACCCTACATTAATAACACCAACTTGGGTATAGATTTTATAGCCATATTATTCTTATGGCAAAGTATGATTATTAAAAGAAGAACGAAGGCAACACATCAATATGGAGAAGCTCACAGTGACGTTTTGGAATATATATATTATATATATATATATTATATATATATATATATATATATATATATTATATATATATATATATATATATATATATATATATTATATATATAAATATATATATAATTATATATATATATATATATATAATATATATTTGTGTATTGCAAGCCAATGTATGGTACAACGTGGTTTATTGTATGAGACTTAACGGTTTCCATCCAACTATAGAAGATTTAATGTTTGGTACCCAAAACCGCATTAACATATATCATCATTCATGATTTCATTAACCCCCCATCATATTGTCATTCATCTACACAATCTCAACCCCCTGTGTCCCTGCTTATATTTGAAGTCTTTGTTTGTGGTTTTCTCATGTACCCTACTATCGATGGTAGGTGTTACTATCACCCATCCTCTATCCTTTCCCGTGTTTAGATTCACCTTGAATTTATTGCATTATAATTATTCTTAAAACTTCTATTCTCTGTGGATTATTCTATGAAATGTGGCGAGACAATCACAAAGATGCCACTCATACCTATGTTACATTTTATATGGGTGAAGAATCAATCAAAATTGGGTTCATAATTAAATTATTGAGTGTATTTGCACATGACGTCATTGTCTTTGCTTTCAAGAAATTCAAAAAGTGAAGTGAACGGTGGATAAATTAATTCAATTGATTCTGAAAATTCAAATTAATGGTGAAACTTGTCATTCATTTTAGGGAGTGAGTACAGTGGCATACGTTGAAGAAATGATGATTTCAGAGGAATGATATGATTCCTTGGCCCCTATTTTTACAATAGTTTCCTTTAAGACATGCATACCCCTTGTTTTACAATAGTTTCCTTTAAGAAGTACATGGGACCAATCTCCCCATTGTGACAAATGCAGGAGTATATTATAAATTATTGTTGTTCTCTACGTAAATGAATGAAATGAGTTACTATTATTGTCTCCACTCGTAACCATTCGTTCATATCATTCCAGTCTAGTGCATAAGAAACATGGAAGTTTGTACTCTATATAGATTTACTTGCGTTGATGGGGCACTAGGTAGATGGAATTACATTAAGAATGAATGTGTGAGATCAACAAGAAAGAAATACGAGGGGCTACTCACTGCTATTATGTATTTTTGATACATAAATAGGAGTAACTTTAAAGAAATTAAAAAAATATATATTAAGGGGTAATTAAAAATGTTTCCCTTTTTTGAAATACAAAAATTTAATCTAACGTTCATGATTAACGAGTGATTTTGATATTTTAATTTTTTTTAGAAGCGAAATTTTTTTAGCCTTTCTGGGATGGGCCAAAAGCCCAAGGAAGGGCTGGGACAGGGTCAATTTAGAACGCTGAAGGTTTTTAAATTTACTTTGTGAAATACTATGCATTGATTAATTTAATAAATTTAAAAAATATATAAAAGTTCTTTTTTTCTATACACTCATTCCATATAATAACATAAAAAAAAATAGGTGTGTTTTTCTAATATATACGCTTTATATTTTATAATCCATACCTTTTACATTAATTCTATAGTGATATTATATTATCGGTATTTTTATATTTTTTTTGTAAATATGATGTAATGAAATTAAAAAGAGTATGTAGAGTTTATGAAATTAATACTATGTTGTAGCGACTACAACCACCCTCCAAAAATTTTCCTATGCTTCGATTTTGGAGCCCCCATTCTTAACCTCAACAACTCATCTCGCACTGATCCAGGTATTCATGCTTTGATTGAGACTTATCTTTTCATTTTCACTTGTGTTTGTTAACTTAGTTGATTCTTTTAAGTCACAAGCTGATCTCCCAACTTAGTCTCACAACAGTTATGGGCTTGCCTCTATAAGCAGTGCAATCCTTGAGGGCAAGCAGCCTTGATGATGGGAATTGTGCAGTCTTGAATGTTAGTGAGCCTTGAGCTTAAAAATTGCATAGTCATGGGAGGCAGCGCAACACTAAGCCTAGAAATTGTGCAACCCTCATTAAGCTAAGAAACTATGCAGTGCACTGAGCTGAAAAGTTTCCTAGTTCCCCAGAACTGTGCAGTCCTTTCCAGTAGTGTGCATGGCAAGTTTCCCCGGAAAAGCAAAAAACATCCCTACAAAATAGGGATCTATTTTTAGTATACCAAAGGAGTCACTTGCAATATTTTTATAAACTTCTGCCAAGTGCGCTTTTTCCTTGATTTTAGGCATGCATGTCATAAATCCTAATTTCACTAAATCTATTTAATTGATGCTTCATTTGCACACTCGATCTTGGAGATCTAACATTCTCGAGGAGATCAAGGAACCTTCGTTGCGATCGTTGTTGCTTTTCCGAGTGAGTTTTGCTTTTGTCGTCTTTTGCCGCCTTTTCTGTCACTTTCTGTCATTTGGCTAGTGTGAGTGTTGTTTCACTTGTTTCTCTTCATGATTGTTGGATTTTTTTGCTTGTTTTAACTTGTAGAAGTGTTGTTTTAATTTTTAGATTGCCCTTCCCTATATCGTCATTTCGTTTTCCTGTTTTTGCGCCGATAGTTGTCGTTGTGGCGACTCTCCTTACTTACTTTGTTTTCCTTTTGTTTGATCAATTGCTTCACTTGATGCACATGCATTTATCTACACTTAGTTAGATATGCACTCGGTTTCACACTATCTCTCAGATCTACTTGTTTTTCACACTTCCCTCCGGAAGATTTGGGTTTTCCTTGGCCGGTTTTCAATTCGTTCAATTGGCACAGCGCAATCCGGAGGCTCAAGACACAAGCTTGGAATCTATAATTGCACAGTTCTCAATCCAAGATGACTCCAACTTTCAACTGCGTAGTTCTAGGAGTTAGCCTCTCAGCTTGGCCACTAAGACTACGCAATGTGTGGTCTCTCCCATGCCTCTTCCTAGGATGAATTGCACATTGCGCAATTTCAACCATCAGGGTTCCACCTTGGTTGTTGGGACTGCATAGTGTGCAGTTCCCATAGGCAGCCAATCCCCCCTGTCAAAAAAAATTGTGCAATCCTTCCCATCTACTTCCCGGTTTGCTACTTGAACTTACCTTGTAAGTTGTTTTGCTTAAAACTGACATTTTCTTGCCATGAGTGTCCTTTCTGTACCATAGGCACATCATTGTTGAGCATATCTCCAGCAGTCACTGTTACCATGGCATCTAAGAGATTTGCATCACAGGAAACCACTAAGAGCAGTACTAGGGAAGCAGTTGAGAAAACATTAGTTTATTTTCCAGTGTATGCAAATACTCAATTGTTTATAGAGAAGGGATCATCACTGACATGGCAACAGATTAATGACACTTTTTCAAAGGACTTTGAGGTAGATTTAGAGGACCAGCAAGTTTATCTTAGCATATGGTAGTCAGGTCTATACACTGTTGCACACAGGTATCTTTCCTTCCTGTTTGTGGACATCATCAACTGGATTGTCTCACACATGGATAAGAATACCATGACATTGAGTAGTACTAGCAAGCATAAGCTTTCCAACTTCCGGGCAGAAGATTTTCAGCAGATGTATCACTTGCCCAAACTAGTAAAGTGTTTGGACTCGCTCTTCTATGCCACCCACAGTTATGTGAATATAAGAGACATTGTCAAACGCTGGGTGAAACAGCCATCAAAGTCTCAACAAACACCCACCCATGTGTACAAGACAAAGTCCCTCAGGAAGGCTTACCAACTCTTGATTATCTTTGCTTGTAGAATCTATGGTCAAGAGAGCATAGAAACCTTTCCTGAAGGGTGGGCAGTCTTACTGGACCAGTTGGTGAATGATGGGAGGTCGTTCAACTAGTCAAACATTTTGGCTCAACAATTGAAGGCCCATGCATCACATGCTCGAAATCCACCCAAGGGTGAGTGAGCAAGGTTCTATATGTTTGCATACTTACTGGATGCAATGTGTGCGCAACAGTAGTTCCCTTGTATGAATTGGACATGGACACCATGAGAGACCGTCGTGAACATATATTGCAATTTTCTTTCATACTACAATTATTGATGAGTAACGAAACAACTAATTGACCACTTTATCGTCCCGTTGTACAAGATTACATTTGAACAAGATCCACCTTGCATGTCACGAGAAGAAATGGAAGCGATAGTGGACATTGCAAATTGGTATGCCTCACTAGGTGGCACCTTCATTAGAGTGTTTGGCAGAGAGAAGCCTCTGCATGTCTTACCAAGGTATGCCACTAAAAAACTGATCATGCAAGAAATGTCATACCATCTCGCTATAGGGTTGCCAGCAGCACTACACAAGAAGAAGAAAGCACCACGACCCACTATTCCTTTGTAAATCAGATTAAACGAGATAAAGAGATTTAAAGTCGCATATGCCAAGGCTAAGGAGATAGTGAGATTTGAGTTCAACACTGAATTTAATCTATATGATCCCCACAGTATTTGCAAGGTCAACTTTATGAGATTCTACTCTCCATGGATTGATAAGGAATTTCATTGTCTAGAGGAGAATCCTTGGAGGTAATACTACAATGCCTCCAGACTCAATGAGCTAGTTAATTTAGCAAGGACTTCACAAGTCGCTCCACAGATAGCGGCATATTCAGAAGCAACAACAGCAGAAGGAAGAAATCCCATGCAGGACAAGGGAAAGAGGAAGATTGTTGACAGTCCAAAGGGATAACAAAGCTACAAAATGAAAGCATATCCTATTATTGAGAAAGAAACTTTAGTAGCAGAAGCAAAGAGGAAGCAAAGGATGCAGAGAGCAGATCGGAGGAAGAGAGAAAATAAAAAGTTGCATGAAGTAGAACTAAAGTTGTAGGAAGCATAGATGAAGTTGAAGGAAGAACAAGAGTTGAGAAGGAGAGAACAAGAAGAGAAGCAGAAACATGAAGAAGAACAAAGGCAAAACGCAATGACAGAGGAAACAATGTCGATATAGGTTTAGGAACAGGAACAACCAGTAGTCGAGGAGGAAGGTGAACATATGCAGGATCGGGAGCTTGTTTAGTATATTGAGCAACTTATCGAAGTGACAAACATGGAATTTGAATAGGATCTACAACATGAAGATGTTGACCTGATGATGAGTGCACCACAGGTCATCCCTTAGTCTCCACCACCTCTAGCAGCAGAACCATCCTTGAGCAAGCAAGGATATGTTGTTCTCCTTAATGATGATCCGGTCATGGATGTGTACAATCTATCATTCCATGAGTTCCAAAAGAGGATTGTACAAGCGCAGAGGAAGCACTTTCTGGATGATCGCGCATCACCTATATTCATTAAAGAAAGGGTGATAGTGTCAGACACCAAGAAGCATCCAAATTCCATTTCCAAAGCCAACTTGGCCTATGTAGGAGCAACAAGATCAAATGTTCAGTATTTGACGGATGAGAATGAGCAACTGACACAGAACTTACAGGCTTCCAAGCAAGAGGTCGAACAACTCTAAGAAGCAGCGCAAAATGCATTTTCCACACTAAGAGGGATGAGAGCAGCGATAATTGCTGAAGTATCAACACTTGGGGAAACCATTGAAAAACTCTATGACGGGTTTGTCATCATACATAAAGAAATTGTTTGTTTGCATGGCTTACAACAACATAGCAAAGAGTCTGTAAAAACTCTCAAAAACATACAAATTGCCATCGCCTATGTGTAAGAATGGACAATGTGGTTCAAAGGGACCTCGGTTGACTTAGTGAAGAAAATGAAGCCACAAGTAGAGCTGGAGAAAGGGAAGGTTTGAATGTTGATTCAGAACAACAAGTAGCTCACCTCATCCATTGGCAACATATAGACCTCATATGTGTAGTTGTATAGTAGTTTGGATGTCTTGGTGAGAACACACCAATTCCCATCAATCGGTTCCCTTACCAAAGCTAAACCCAAGAACCAAGTCCGGCAGGAGGTCGAAGAGCACTTGGAGGAGCTAAGATAGGATGCCACCATGGAAGACTTGGATTTGAACATAGAGAACATGCATAAGTTCATCAGCGGTCCTGCCAAAGTCAAATTAATGTTTCTCATGCTTCAAAATGAGTTGGACACAGGTTCCAAGACAGTGTACCTGAATTCCATGGAGGTTAGAGTCTGCTTCCAACAAAACATCGTTAAGCAGTTTGGGGACACCATCACATAGTATCAAGCTTGGCACCAATATGTGACCGAGAAGCAACAAGTGGAGTTCACTGTGCTAGACTTCTCCCAAACTCCAGCATCATAGTGTTTTTTTTTGTTAGGTTGTCAATTTGTATCTACCCTATTTTGTCTTATATGGGTACAAGTGTACAATGCAATATTATTTGTAATTATGTTGTAAGTGAAATTCCAAGTGTCGATATTGGAATATGAAAAGTCGTCATGTAATGTAATGAGTCATTTTTGTAAAGAAGTTGAAGAGTCATGACGGTAGTCCAAAGGTCACAAAGGGGAGTTGAACAGCGACCCCCTCTTGTTATAAATAGAACCTCATAACTCATGTAAAGGGATTTTGGGATCCAAACATTTGGCTAGGCTTAGGCTTAGAAAGAGTTTGGGAGTATTGTGAAGAGCCTTGGCTTCTCTATAGCATAGAGCGAGTATAGTTCTTTGGAGGAGCATGTGTTTTTGACTCTAATGTTCCACTATTGGGGCTAGTCGTTGTCAATGGTGTATGTATGAATGGAACTTTCAATTATAATAATAAAATCAGATCCAACATGCTTTCATGCATAAGCTTTTAGTAGAGTAGGACTATTCTTATTGTATTGGAAATGTATGTTATTTAAATTACACATATGCTTATGAACTATTTCATTTGCATTTGTGTGAATCTTGTTGGATATGTGTTGTTGTATTAACTCATCACCTTAAATTGCGAACTATTCCGCATCTTAGCTTGTGATGTCATTTCACTCATGTGTTCCTTTCAAGTTGTGTACTATTACAAGCTTCCAAGGGGTGCACTCCCTTTTCCCTTTCATGTGTTGGAACCTTCATGCATCACACTTGACTATCTACAAGGTCACATACTTGCTCTCACCCAAATTTATCATACTTCCCTTTGCGCATTTCCGCGGTCAAGGCATAACATTACCACCCACTATTGGGACTCCTACTCCAAACAATGTGAGGTCTATCTGGGACTTCATATCGGGGAGATCCCCTGAATGTTGGTGTGTCCAACACCATCAACATTTCCAGCACTAGAAGGAGGGCTAGATAACAAGCTAAGCCCTTGACATATATTTTGAATTTATGCACTCATTTGATGACTTCTCGCCAAATCATAACCCCAAAATGTTTTTCTAACTCTGCAAATATGAAAGCGTCGGTGAGAATTTTAAATGACTTGTCCAATTTCAAGTTCAATTGTGAGGGTGAAACAACCTTGCTCAAGCATGGAACTACTTTTCTTCATTTCTGCGACAAGCATGACATCCAGTTTGAGGATGATGCTTGTAGGTTGTTTGCTCTCACATTTGAAGGGCATGTGAAGCAATGGTGTTACACATTGCTTGAAGCCTCCATACACTCTTTCAAACACCTTTTTCTATAATCATGTTGTGATTTCAATATCTATGATCGTAAAGCCATTAATAATAAATTTTTTAAATTTTGAAAATCACTTGATGAATCATTACATCATTTTCATGATCATGTTCGGTGCAGCAATGGAATTATGGACAAATATGCAGAAGTTGAACACCGATGTACATGAGATGCAACAGAAGTATGATGAGGTCTGAGCAATTGTGCACACTTTGGCACCAGTGCAATGCTTCACGAAGTTAGAAGAGGGAAAGCAACTGCAAGCACAGGTGGAAGAATTGCAGCGGAAAGAGGCGTTGTTAAAGACTAGATTACAACTGTGGCTAGAGGAAGCTTGTCATCTTACTCTGTCACTTAAGGAAAAGTTAAAGGTGCTACATCAGACACAGAGGACAATGTGCCTCGCAGTGGAGGGACCGACCACAGAGAAATTGGTCGAAGAGGTACAACAAGCAACAGCACAGAGCACTGCTGAAGTTACAATGTTGCAAGTTGAGTTGGGTGTTCTTCGGCACAAGATCGAGGTGCCAACTGAGTGACTCAAGGACGAGTCACGATCTTTGTGTTGGGGGCTTGTTGGGATAGGGTCCTAGGGTCATTTTTGGGGTTAGTTAACCCAAATTTTATATATGTTTTTGTGATGCAGGAAAGTGTTCCCTCTGCAGACAGAGGCAACCCCTCTAGCCCTAGAGTGGGTCTAGTCACAAACAAGGACAGATCAACAATAGCTTTCCTTAAACAGTTAAAGTTGGAGGCCTACCTCAACCGGTGGTCAATGGAGTTCTGTTGCACTGCTCCAGCTTCTGCTTCTTTCTCCTCAGTGAGTGATCGACCTGAAATAGAGCAAAGGAAATACAACAAAGCACGTAACCGGATACAACAATGAACTATTTACTCACAAAGTCAAGAAGTCATGAGCTATCAAGTACATTACATACAATACATAGGAAAACATCATTGATTGCATTAATAATGAAATAAGAGTCAGCTTACAACCAAAGTCTTGATGTCACAAGCCTTCTCAGGAAGAGTCCAGCCAGCATGTTCTTCAAGCATTCACTCTTTGGAGATGGATCTCCCAACATACAAGAGCTCTCTCACTCATAAGCTTTACACAAGATCAAGGGCACTTCAAAACCTTCCACAAGCTATCAACAATCCCACACTTGTCACACTCACACCAGCTATCTAGCAAACTCACAAAACACTAACAACATTGCTCAACTTGCCAACTATCAGGAACTAGCAATGCATATCAATGGTGAGAGTTTAAATAGGAGAAGGAGTCTCCATGAAAGGTGGAAAAGAGAGCTTATGATCAAGGAAGGTAGCACAATTGACGGAATTGCCACACCAAAGAGGGAAGGGCGACATAAACTAGGCCAACAACCAGGTCTAGAGTCATCTGGAAGGCCGACTGTTGGAACAAATTCGCTCAATCTGGATCATCACGGGCACATAAATGGGGTTCGGCGCTGACATCACTAGTGATCAGTACAGTTACTCAGATCATCGTTGAAGGAAACACATAGCCCCCCGCTGCTGCTTAAAATCGGGCCATCGCGGGAATCAGGTGTACTTCAGCGCTGGCAACGCGAATGGACTGTTCATGTGTGCCTTTTAGCGCGTTTATTAGGCCAATAGCCGTGATGAGGCAGATAACTTAGGAAAAGTGGGTCAATTGGCAGTATAGGAGAGCATTTGTCTGTCATAGGCATGTTTGACTTGGACACATGACACAGTGAGAAGACCAGGAGTGAAAGCGGTGATAAATTATTGTGTAACAGTTTTTGTAAAAGATGTAAAGTCTCTGTGATATGTGGATGGGAAGCGCGCAAATAGATAGTGTTGCGGAGGTAAATCCCCTCTGCGGACAGAGGTGGATCCCACTAGCCCCGAAGGGGTCTAGCAACAATCAATCACGCTGCATGCAAGTTTCTAGCTATATAATTTAACAGTCGATCTAGGAGACCAACCTGGGACCCAACGCTTGTTTGTTGTGGGGGAAAGTGTCGCTCCTATCCTCTATCTCCGGCCGGTCGCTATTCGCTCATAGATACCTGCACAAGTGAAGAATAAACCACAACAAGCATAAAATCCAAAAACATACAGCTATGTACCAGTCAAGCAAGATACAATTCACATATCACCGATGTAACACATAAATGAAACCATAATGACAGTCGCTTTGCATTAAAAGTAATGAAAGAAGAGATTACAACCACTTAAGGCTTGACACTGTAAAACTCTTCTAGCTGGGTGGGCAGTCAGTCCGACACGTCTCGCAAAATCACTTCCTCTCTCAACAATCCGGCAGCATAACCTTACTTTCAACTTTCAGCTCAAAAACTATCTCTCTCACACTAGCTTGTTTGCTCTTTTGCTTTAGCCTCCAAAACTCTGAACTAGCCCGTTCATTATGGGGGGACGGGCTTTTATAGGTAAAGGGAGAAGAGATATTCATCGTATGTAGACACGTTCTGAGTTTTGGTAATGTCTCATAATAGTCGTTGCCTTGGATAGAAAAGTCGAAACCCGGATGCTTTTGTGGGCTTTTTCCTTCAGGGAACTGAGCGAGTCACAAGGGAAAAAGCATTCTAGCATGCGCTGGCCAAAAATCATGCCCAAATTGTGTGGCGCGGGCCGTGCTCTGGTACAGAGCGCTTATGGGCGCGCCCTCTTTGCAAGGACTGGGCTATTGGCGCGGGGTAATATACTGTGTGCCCGCGCTAATGGGAAAAAGGCATTTTCCAAGGCTAATCTTCAGAAGGTGTCTTCAGGGTTATTGAACTTCATACTCAGGAGGCTTCAATGCAAGTGTTTTCAAGTTATGTCACTAGCCACAGGTCCGTAAATGTGTCCTCCAATGTGTGACAGTGGGGGCGCGACAAGGACGGTGACTGACGGTGACAAATTACTGCGTAACAGATGCCCCCTAAAGCATGAGCCTTGAGAAAGAGAGAGAGGTGAAGTGCTTTACAGGATCATATCGAACTGCCGCCGAGAACCTGCATAGAGAGATACAGTATGATAGTTCAAATACATGATGCATGCGGTATGGGCGCAACCATCCATTGACAGAGTATATAATAATCAAGATCCGTAGTATGGACGCAGCCATCTAGTTGGGATCGATGAATAGACTCCGGTATGGTCGCAGCCATCCAGTGAAAGAGTCATGTATCAAAATCACGCCTGGATTACAACAGACACAATCCAGGTTCTTGCGCTCCATCTCGACCCGAACACAAGTACAAGTCCAAGCAGGTGAACATGTAAGCTGAAGTCGAACATGCTTGGACATCGTCTGATTACCAGTCAATAATGAAAACTGTTAACAGACGCGAGAGGTACCACCAATAATGACAATGGCCCTCAAGGTACTACAGGTACAGTCTACGGCGTGCGAATGTATGAGCCGATGTCGAACACCCGTAGATTTATTCGATCGGAGGCCAATGATGAAAACCTCTCGTCGAATACGAAGAACCTGCCATTAAGGCATGCAAGCTCCAAGGTACCGGAAGGGAGTCTCTAGGCCACTTTCCTGGAAAATGAGCTGAAGTCGATAGGAAGTGGTCTTTTTCGAAGGTGGGCCATAATGTTTCCCACCTCATCGACGCGAGACGGGAAGATGCAATGTTGTGAAATGAGAGTCATGAACTATCAAGCGGAGGCGGTTTTTCTTCTTTGCAGAGGTGGACTTCTCTTGAACATATTGACGGCACGACAGCGAAGTTGGCAGTATTTTGACATCATTAGATCAGAGGTCACGATGACGAGGCAATGAGCAGATGAGAGGCCAAAAAAGGATCACCCAAACCCACAGAGGCAAGTGAAAAGCCAAATCAGATATCCCACCCTGACGCGAAAACAGAGGAGTGCCATGTTCAAGAGCGACATACTGCCGACGCGACTTATGATTATGGTTTCAAAATTTTTCCCCCGCCATCTCTGGCGAGTACCCCGATTATTTTTGAACAAGCTTGAGGGGGATAGCATATGCTTGCAGTATAAGTCCGACCTTCGGTCGAATCCAACCTAGTATGGTTTAACGAGCCCTAGGGAAGAGAGGCTCAAATCTCATCACGGTGACGAGTCCAATGTCGTCAAGTTTTAACGAGTCCGACATAGGAATCGGAGTCTTTTTCATGTTTAGAGAGTCTGAAAAAACACGGAAAAGGAAACTCTAATCCACTCTCGTCAGGGTTTAACGAGTCCGACATAGGTAAAACTCGGAGTCTTTTTCATGTTTAGAGAGTTTGAAAAAGACACGAAAAGGAAACTCCAGAGGTCCTTTTTCGTACAGTTTGTGTCTCGCGGGTCCGAAAAAGTTTAAAAAGATACCCGAAAGAACCGCCTGATTGTTGCGATCGAGGAGTACTTTTCATGAGTAGTGACTCTGATCTGAAAAAGTAAAAAAGGGATCAGAATCACATCGTTTCGCAACCGTTAACAAGTTTGAAACGACAAAAACTCGGTAATCTTTTAGTGTTTGAACAGTCGATAAAAGAACTTAAAACGACCGCCTCTTGGTAACTGTTTAACGAGTCAAGAGGGACAACTCGGCAATCTTTTCCACTTTAAGGTCAGGAAAAGAGCTGAAAGCGGACCGTCATTTTTATTCGCTTTAACGAGTCAAAAAGTGAAAAAATACTCGGCAATCTCTTCATATTTTACGAGTCACAAAAGAGCTTAAAGGTGACTCAGGCATGGGTTCATTTTTACACAAGCTTGAACCGTAGAGAACTCTGCTTGGATTCGGTTTCATGTTTACACAAGCTTGAAACGAAAAACTATGCTTGTTATAAGTTCGCATGCCCCCAGAATAATGACACAAAGCGAGGTACATGCCCCCCAAGCTTCATTGCATTCACCAAAGTGGATGGAATGAAGGTTCACTTTCGAGATCTTGGAAAGAATCGACTTGGAAAGGGAGTTGTTTCATTTTTTAATGAGGTTGACATAGTAAAAGAACTATCCTCATAACCCTTGTTTCATTTTTTAACGAGCTTGTCATAGGAAAATGAACTATGCTCCGCACTCCT
>APFE030031917.1:0-21670 GCA_000404065.3 Pinus taeda
TGTTTAAAGCATTTTAAATTGGTTTTTAAAAAATTTAAATTGTTTTCAAAGCATTTTAGAAACATTTTAAAGCACATTAAAGCTTTTAAAATTGTTTTTAAAGCATTTTAAATTCATTTTAAAGTGTCTAAAATGGTTTTTAAAGTAATGACGACTATTTTCAAAGCATTTAAAAATGACTTTAAAGCATTGTAAACTATTTTGAAACCATTTTAGACATTTTAAAAAGATTTTAAAAGCATTTTAAAGAATTTCTAATTGTTTTTAAAGAATTTTAAATTCTTATTAAAACATTTTAAAAGGTTTTTGAAGCATTTTAAAACATTTTAAGATGTTTTTAAAGCATTTTTTTTTTGTAATTAAGACTAAATCTATTAAGAAAAGACATATGGTACAATCAGAGCTTGCAGAGAAGCTAAGCAAAGGAGATAGGGAACCAGAAATGATATGATATCAACCTCGGTCCCAATAACAACCACGGCACGAGCAAAAGAAAATGGAAAGGGCAGAAAGAAATGAGCTGGTCTAGGGAGTCTACCCAACATGGGCAGAATCATCCAATCTACATTTTTTCCTTTTCTTTTTACTGACTTTGACCCAACCATTTTGATATGGCTGGATTGGAACTACTTGCAGACTGTTCTGAGCTAAAGGAGGAGACTCCTTGTCTGAATCAGAAGGCGAAGACACATGAGAACACTTCTGCGAAAACAAAGGCGCAGAAGGATCCACGGCACGGGCAGAGGGCGAGTCCTTCGGATGCTCCAAATTCTCCTCGTCCACATCAAGGTCCTCCTCATCTGAGCTGAAAGTCTCTATGTCATCCATAGGGGGCCTGTCACACGGTTTCCAACTCTTAGATTTGGATTTGCGAGTGAGATTCTTCTTTTTGTCAAGAAACGCTGCACATGTATTCTGGAGATGCCCCGTCTGATGGCAATGGCAACACCTGAAGGCTGTATTCTCGTAGTCCAAAGTTTGTGCCCAATGGAAGTCCCCGACTTTGAGTATGACCTGATCTGGTAACCCTTTACTGATGTCTATTTCTGCACAAATTCTGCCATAGGTGTATATTCCTTTCTCCCCCCTTGAGGTATATGTTGCCAAGAAGCGGCCCAGGGTGTCTCCGATTCCTTGAAAGACAGCAAAATGCCATAGATGCGTAGGGAGATTTGGAAGCCTGACCCAGATAGGAAGCTTGGAGATGACTGCAGTGGAGGGGTCAAAGTCTGGGGCCCCCCGTTAAGGCTTTCTGGTAATCTTCGTTGAAGGCAAAGGTTGCAATAAAGAAGCCTTTCGAGCAGAAGAAGACTTTGCAGTGTTTAAAGCATTTTAAATTGGTTTTTAAAAAATTTAAATTGTTTTCAAAGCATTTTAGAAACATTTTAAAGCACATTAAAGCTTTTAAAATTGTTTTTAAAGCATTTTAAATTCATTTTAAAGTGTCTAAAATGGTTTTTAAAGTAATGACGACTATTTTCAAAGCATTTAAAAATGTCTTTAAAGCATTTTAAATTATTTTGAAACCATTTTAAGACATTTTAAAAAGATTTTAAAAGCATTTTAAAGCATTTCTAATTGTTTTTAAAGCATTTTAAATTGTTTTTAAAGAATTTTAAATTATTATTAAAACATTTTAAAAGGTTATTAAAGCATTTTAAAACATTTTAAGATGTTTTTAAAAGCATTTTTTTAAGTATTTTAAAACATTTTTAATTGTTTCTAAAACATTTCAAAATCATTTAAAATTGTTCTTAAAGCATTTTAAATTGTATCTAAAGCACGTTAACTTATTTTTAAAGCATTTTAAATCAATTTAAATTGCTTTTAAAGCATTTGAAAATCGTTCAAAATTGTTCTTAAAGCAATTTAAATTATTTTTGAAGTATATTAATTTGTTTTTAAAGCATTGTAAACTATTTTTAAAGCATTATTAATTATTTTTAAAGCATTTTAAATTGTTTTTAAAGCATTTTAAATCGTTATTAAAGCATTTAAACTTGTTTTTAAAGCATTTTGAATTGTTTTAAAAAAATATATATATAAAGTTGTTTTTAAAGCATTTAAAATTGCTTCTAAAGCATTTTAAATTGTTTTTAAAACATTTAAATTGTTTTTAAAAATAAATAAAATAATTTATAATTGTTCTTAAAGATAATTTGAAATATTTTAAAAGTTATTAAATTGTTTTTAAAGCATTTTAAACTATTTTTAAAACATTTTAAATCGTTTTCGAAGCGTTTTAACTTGTTTTTAAAACATTTAAAATTGTTCTTAAAACAATTTAGGTTGTTCTTAAAGCAATTTAAATTATTTGTAAATTGTTTTTAAAGCATTGTGAACCGTTTCAGAAACATTTTAGATTGTTTTAAAAGTATTTTAAATTGTTTTAAGAGCATTTTAAAACATTTTAAAGTACTCTAAAGCGTTTTAGATTGTTGTTAAAGCATTTTAAAATCGTTTTTAAAGCATTTGAAAGCGTTTTAAATTGTTTTTAAATTATTTTGAACTATTTTAAAATACGTTTAAATCATTTTAAATTGTTTCAAAAGCATTTTAAATTGTTTTTAAAGAATTTTAAATTGTTTTTTAAGCATTTTAAAAACATTTTAAAGCACCTTAAAGCTTTTCAAATTGTTTTTAAAGCATTTTAAATTCATTTTAAAGAGTCTAAAATGGTTTTTAAAGTATTTAAAACTATTTTCAAAGCATCTAAAAATGTCTTTAAAACATTTTAAATTATTTTGAAACCATTTTAAGATGTTTTAAAAAGATTTTAAAACCATTTTTAAAGCATTTCTAATTGTTTTTAAAGATTTTTAAATTATTATTAAAACATTTTAAAAGGTTTTTAAATCATTTTAAAACATTTTTTAAGAACATTTTAAGATGTTTTTTAAAGCATTTTTAAAATGTTTTAAAATTATTTTAAATTGTTCTTAACGCATTTGAAATTGTTCCTAAAGCATTGTGAACCATATTTAAAACATTTTAAATTGTTTTTTAAGTATTTTAAATTGTTTTGAAAGCATTTTAAAGTACTTTAAAGCATTTTAAATTGTTGTTAAAGCATTTAAAATTGTTTTAAAATTATTTTGAACTATTTTAAACTGTTTAAAGCATTTTAAATTGTTTTTTAAAAATTTTAAATTGTTTTTAAAGCATTTTAAAAACATTTTAAAGCACGTTAAAGCTTTTAAAATTGTTTTTAAAGTATTTTAAATTCATTTTAAAGTGTCTAAAATGGTTTTTAAAGGATTTAAGACTATTTTCAAAGCATTTAAAAATGACTTTAAAGCATTTTAAACTATTTTGAAACCATTTCAGACATTTTAAAAAGATTTTAAAAGCATTTTAAAGCATTTCTAATTGTTTTTAAAGAATTTTAAATTCTTATTAAAACATTTTAAAAGGTTTTTGAAGCATTTTAAAACATTTTAAGATGTTTTTAAAGCATTTTTTTTTTGTAATTAAGACTAAATCTATTAAGAAAAGACATATGGTACAATCAGAGCTTGCAGAGAAGCTAAGCAAAGGAGCTAGGGAGCCGAAAATGATATGATATCAACCTCGGTCCTAATAACAACCACGGCACGAGCAAAAGAAAACGGAAAGGGCAGAAAGAAATGAGCTGGTCTAGGGAGTCTACCCAACATGGGCAGAATCATCCAATCTACATTTTTTCCTTTTCTTTTTACTGACTTTGACCCAACCATTTTGATCTGGCTGGATCGGAACTACTTGCAGACTGTTCTGAGCTAAAGGAGGAGACTCCTTGTCTGAATCAGAAGGCGAAGACACATGAGAACGCTTCTGCGAAAACAAAGGCGCAGAAGGATCCACGGCACGGGCAGAGGGCGAGTCCTTCGGATGCTCCAAATTCTCCTCGTCCACATCAAGGTCCTCCTCATCTGAGCTGAAAGTCTCTATGTCATCCATAGGGGGCCTGTCACACGGTTTCCAACTCTTAGATTTGGATTTGCGAGTGAGATTCTTCTTTTTGTCAAGAAACGCTGCACATGTGTTCTGGAGATGCCTCGTCTGATGGCAATGGCGACACCTGAAGGCTGTATTCTCGTAGTCCAAAGTTTGTGTCCAATGGAAGTCCCCGACTTTGAGTATGACCTGATCTGGCAGCCCTTTACTGATGTCTATTTCTGCACAAATTCTTCCATAGGTGTATATTCCTTTCTCCCCCCTTGAGGTATATGTTGCCAAGAAGCGGCCTAGGGTGTCTCCGATTCCTTGAAAGACAGCAAAATTCCGTAGATGCGCAGGGAGATTTGGAAGCCTGACCCAGATAGGAAGCTCGGAGATGACTGCACTGGAGGGGTCAAAGTCTGGGAACCAGGGGGTGAGGAAAAGTCCAGCTGATCCCCAGAACCAGGGGCCCCCCGTTAAGGCTTTCTGGTAATCTTCGTTGTAGGCAAAGGTTGCAATAAAGAAGCCTTTCGAGCAGAAGAAGACTTTGCAGTGTTTAAAGCATTTTAAATTGTTTTTAAAAAAAATTAAATTGTTTTCAAATCATTTTAGAAACATTTTAAAGCACGTTAAAGCTTTTAAAATTGTTTTTAAAGCATTTTAAATTCATTTTAAAGTGTCTAAAATGGTTTTTAAAGTAATGACGACTATTTTCAAAGCATTTAAAAATGTCTTTAAAGCATTTTAAATTATTTTGAAACCATTTTAAGACATTTTAAAAAGATTTTAAAAGCATTTTAAAGCATTTCTAATTGTTTTTAAAGCATTTTAAATTGTTTTTAAAGAATTTTAAATTATTATTAAAACATTTTAAAAGGTTATTAAAGCATTTTAAAACATTTTAAGATGTTTTTAAAAGCATTTTTTTAAGTATTTAAAAGCATTTTTAATTGTTTCTAAAACATTTCAAAATCATTTAAAATTGTTCTTAAAGCATTTTAAATTGTTTCTAAAGCACGTTAACTTATTTTCAAAGCATTTTAAATCAATTTAAATTGCTTTTAAAGCATTTGAAAATCGTTCAAAATTGTTCTTAAAGCAATTTAAATTATTTTTGAAGTATATTAATTTGTTTTTAATGCATTGTAAACTATTTTTAAAGCATTATTAATTATTTTTAAAGCATTTTAAATTGTTTTTAAAGCATTTTAAATCGTTATTAAAGCATTTAAACTTGTTTTTAAAGCATTTTGAATTGTTTTTAAAAAAAATATAAAGTTGTTTTTAAAGCATTTAAAATTGCTTCTAAAGCATTTTAAATTGTTTTTAAAACATTTAAATTGTTTTTAAATAAAATAAAATAATTTATAATTGTTCTTAAAGTAATTTGAAATATTTTAAAAAGGGGAAGCATCAGCAGCGCAAACAGGGCCAACCGTGCCGCCACCTTTGCCACCAGGCGGAGAGGAGGGGGAAGCATCAGAGGCGCAGCCAAGGCCGGAAGCAGGAGGCAAGGGGAAGGAGCCTATGGAAGTTTACAAGCCATCTCTGGGGCCAGCTCCTCTGGGCTTCACTGAGGAATCATGGAGGGCGAGATGGGAAGGCGTGGAAGAGGGACAAGGCTGGGCACGCGTCGTGGAAGAAAAGAGTCTCTATGAGGAAGCTGAGGCACATCTCGTAGGCCTTCGTCCACCTTCCGCCCATACCCAGGAATGAAGCAATGCCGGGTAATCCAATTTTGCATTCCAATTATGTTGAGTTCATGTGGAATCAGATTTCGCTGCCTAACAGCCACAATTTACAGTCAAGCTCAGTAAGTCGCCCCTGCGTGGGCAATCATGAGTCTAGTTAGCGTTTTGCTGCACCTTAGTGCTTTTGTTTTTTGTCCGTTAAGCCTCTCTGGCAAAACAATGTCAATTCTGAAAAAGGTTACGGTAAACCAGCTGATGCTGCCCCTGCGAGGGAGCCTCAGACAGCTGGAATTTTGTAGACACAGCACCCGTATGGGAGCTCTCCATGCTCAGCACGTTTAACTGATGTAAAATTTCACTGTAAATATAATACAAATGCCTAGATAGTCTTTTACCGAGAAAAAAAAAAAATTGAAATATTTTAAAAGTATTTTAAATTGTTTTTAAAGCATTGTAAACTATTTTTAAAACATTTTAAAGCGTTTTTGAAGCGTTTTAAATTGTTTTTAAAACATTTTAAATCATTTAAAATTGTTCTTAAAACAATTTAGGTTGTTCTTAAAGCAATTTAAATTATTTGTAAATTGTTTTTAAAGCATTGTGAACCGTTTCAGAAACATTTTAGATTGTTTTTAAAGTATTTTAAATTGTTTTAAGAGCATTTTAAAACATTTTAAAGTACTCTAAAGCGTTTTAGATTGTTGTTAAAGCATTTTAAAATCGTTTTTAAAGCATTTGAAAGCGTTTTAAATTGTTTTTAAATTATTTTGAACTATTTTAAAATACGTTTAAATCATTTTAAATTGTTTCAAAAGCATTTTAAATTGTTTTTAAATAATTTTAAATTGTTTTTTAAGCATTTTAAAAACATTTTAAAGATGATGAAACTCCGATAGCCGCGTGATCTGCTCTGCTCTGAGCCGAGTCTAGGTCAGCCGCCGCCATCCATCTGCTGTGCGCTGCCATGAGCGGCCCTGGGAGTGGGGAGTCCGCTCCCACCCCTCCCTCTTCCTCTGCTGAAGCATTTCGAAGGCTCCTGACGAAAAAAGGGAAGAAGATCCAGAACGCCGAGCCCCCAAAATTTATAAAAAAACTTGAAGAAATTCCAGAGATAGATCTGCCAGAGGATCAACCGATCAAAATAGCTCTTGCTCTGTCAGAAAGAGGTCTGGTCGGGCAGTTTATGGGTCGTTGGCCCTCCACCAAAACCACGGATGATTGGATTCAGAGGAACTGGAGACCCCAGCTGCAAAATAACGTGATCTGTTACGCTGTGGGACGAGGATATTTTATTTTTGAATTTACCACCAAAGAAGACCGAGATCTGGTGTTTAGAAACGGCCCATATTTCATGGGAAACCAAGGACTGTATCTAAACAAATGGAACCCCGATTTTGACCCTTCTGTCGATGTCCCGAAGGAGGCGCCTGTCTGGGTCTGTTTGCCCAATCTTCCGATTCATTGTTGGAGCTACCAATCCCTGCAGAAGATTGGGAACGGGCTGGGTCGATTCATTGACAAAGCTGATCACAAGGGCCAATACACATGCGCTAGAATCTGCGTGGAAGTGGACTTAGAAGCCGGCCTTCCAGAAGCGATCAAACTCAAAGTTGGAGATTGGCAGCACTACCAGAAGCTGGATTACGAGCAGCTTCCTTTCAAATGTCGCACCTGTCAGGAGCACGGTCACTTTCAGAGAAACTGCCCAAGAGCGCCATCAGGGATCTCGGTTGAAGAAGAAGGATGGAAAGAAATCAGAAATGGAAAGGCAGTTCCAATGCTGCCGGGGAAGAACACCTCAGTCTCTATGGGGAAGCCGCCCCCTGCTAAAGCCGGCCCCTCCTCTGGAGAAAAAGTGGACATCAAGGACCCCCAAGAGGATTCAAAAAACAAGGGGAAGCAAGTGAAGGAATCAGAAGACGAAACAAATGTCCCTCCAGCAGAGGACTGTCAGAAAAGAAATGAAGGCAGCGAAGAACACATTAGTCTAGCCTCAGACTCTGAGGGAGACTCAGAAGACAGGGATTCCGAGACTGATAATTCGCTAATCTCCCCTATCAAGATGACCAGAGGGCGCAAATCCAAGAAGAAACTGAGAGAGGAAAAAACTTACTCAGATGTTCTCCATGGGTCCCAAAAAACCCTCAAAGCTATGATGAACACCAGATCCGGGCGCAAGAACAACAAGGCTCCAATAGGAGCCTCTTCCCCCCACATCAATAAATAATGAAATACATCTCCTGGAATTGCAGAGGATTAGGCAGTAGGCCGAAAGAAGAAGCCTTGAAAGATATAGTGAGAATGTACTCGCCTGAAATCCTCCTCATCCAGGAGACAAAGATGGAGGATCTCTCCCTCCTCCAGTCAAGCAAAGTTTTTTGGAAAAAAGGTCAAGGAAGAGCGGTCAGCGCAAGAGGCGCTTCTGGTGGAATAGCCACCTTTTGGAACAGCGATATGTATGATTTTCTTCAAGAAAAAAGCAGCCAACACTGGCTTCTCACTCAGCTTCTTCACAAGGAATCTGGGCAGCAAGTAAGTATGTTTAATGTTTATGCTCCTGTTTTGCCCAATGAAAAAAAAAATTGCTGGAACTCGCTTCAATCATTTATTTTAGAGCAAAATCCTGGGAATATCATTATTGCCAGTGATCTGAATGTCACCCTAGCCCTCGAAGAGAAAAAGGGAGGCTCCATTGTAAGGGACCCTGCCAGAGAATGGGTTGAAGATATAATGCTGGGCTAGGACCTGGAAGACATTAAGCCCTCTTCAGGTAAATTCACCTGGTCCAACAAAAGAATTGGCCCTAGCCACATTGCTGCCCGGCTGGATAGATTTCTTGTCCATAACTCTTTCTTGACTTGTGGCCTTATGGCCTCCTCTAAAATCCTTCCAAATCTCACCTCTGATCATAAGCCCATCCTTCTCGAGCTCTCCCAGGACACTAATTTTGGCCCCATTCCTTTTTGTTTTAGCCCTCTTTGGATTCAGCAAGAGGGTTTTCAAGAGGTGGTATCTGATTCCTGGAATAAGCCTGTCCTCGGCTCCCCGTTCTTTGTGTGGGAAGAGAAAATTGGGACCCTCAAAAGAAATCTAAAAGAATGGGCCAAAAATCTAAAATCCCCAATGGCCAAGAGAAAAGAAACTCTAAACAAGTTGGCTGTCCATCAGCTTGTCATGAAGCAAAGTCCAGTTTCCCCGAGCATGTTACAAAAAGAAGTCGAGCTTCAAAAAGAGGTCCACAGATCAAGCAGGGAGGAGGAAGAATATTGGCGACAAAAGTCGAGAACTTTATGGTTGCACTCCGGAGATAAAAACACCAGCTTCTTTCATAAACAAGCTGAGGCCCGCAAGAACTTTAAATCAGTCTTAGAGATTCATCATCAAGACACTGTAATTAAGGATTTTGAAGGCATTAAGGGAGCTGCTTATTCCTATTATCAGGATCTTTATACGGCCCCTGAAGAGCCAGCGATCGACCCTCACCTCTATCCGCTCGATCTAATTCCCAATTGCGTTCAGGACTCGGATAATGTCAAGCTAACAGCTCCGATTGGTATGGAAGAGGTAAAGGATGTTCTGGACAGCATGGACCCTGACAAAGCCCCAGGTCCGGACGGGTTCTCAGTCAGGTTTCTCTTGACATGTTGGTCAACAATTAAAAAAGACCTTTGAGAATGGTCAGAAAGTCCCAAAATTGTGCTAAAATGGGCGGAGGTATTAATTCTGCCTTTCTTGCTTTGATCCCTAAAGAGAAAGGCGCTTCAGACTTCAGCAGGTTTAGGCCGATATCCCTGTGCAATACAAGCTATAAGTTAGTTTCAAAAATCATAGCCAATAGGCTTAAAAACATTCTGCCAGCCATCATCCCTGAAAACCAAGGCAGTTTCATAAAGGAAGAAAGATTCTGGACAATATAGTGCTGGTGCAAGAAGCTGTTCACTCCAGCTGTCAAAGAAAGGAGAAAGGATTGGTGATAAAGCTCGATCTGGCAAACGCTTTTGACAGGGTGAGACATGAATTTTTGTTCGAAGTAATGAAGAAGCTAGGATTCTCATCAGTCTTCATAAATTGGGTGAAAGCGTGTATTGCCTCTCCCTGGATTGCGCCTCTGGTCAATGGCCGCTCTACAAACTTCTTTCAGGCCTCTAGGGGCCTCAGACAGGGCTGCCCCCTATCTCCGCTTCTCTATGCCATTCAGGCCTCGGTGCTCAGCTTCCAACTTGATCATAATCAGCAAAATCATACTCTGCCAGGCCTCAGAACCACTCAAAGGACGAAAGACATCAACCATGCCCAGTTTGCCGATGACACCCTATTACTCGGAGGAGCCAGCCTACTCTCGGCCAAACACTTCAAGAGGGAGCTGGACACTTATAGGTCGATCTCGGGCAGCAAAATCAACTACAGGAAATGCTCTATTTGTGGCTGGAATTGCTCGACCAAGGAGCTGGCTGATATAGCAAGACTATTAGAAATGGAAGGAACCCGAAATTGGGAATCATTCAAATACCTCGGGATACCAATCTTCAAATCTAAACCAAAATCTGCTCACTGGCTGCCTCTGATTGATAAAATAAAAAATAGAATCCAAGCCTGGGGAGCATCTTGGTTGAATAACGCAGGGAAAGTCATCCTGATGAAATCTGTCCTATTAAGCATGCCGCTATACCAAAATTCTATTCTTCTCGCTCCCAAATCTTTTCTTAGCAAACTGGACAGCCTGTTAAGAAGATTCCTGTGGGAAGGGGGGAATAACAACGACAGAAGGATCCACTTAGTGAATTGGGAAATCCTCAAGAGACCGCTACAGGAAGGAGGCCTCCACATGCGCAACTTGGCTGCCCAAAACCTCGCTTTGGGATCCAAAATTCTGTGGAATATCGTTTCCGGAAAGACTAGCTGGAGTAAAAAAGTCCTTTGGAAGAAATACTTCCAAGGGCAGCGACTAAGATGCCTGGATAAGCCCCCAAGACTTTTAAAAGGTTCCCCGATCTTCAACCTTTGCAATGCTGCCAGGGAGCAATTCATTCTCCATCTTTATTGGATCCCTGGGAATGGCAGGAAAATCAATATCTGGGATGATTCAATCTTGGGGGATCAACCTTTGAACCAAGTGGCAGAGCTTGCAAACATCAAAGGCTGGCTTCAATCTTGCAACCGCCATACTTTGTGGGATATCTCGAAGTGGAAGGAAGCTCCGGATAGTTCCTGGGATGGCTGGAATTTGGGGGAGGTCCCCAACCTGATGCAGGAGGATGCTTCTCTCTTGTTAGACCTGCTCCAAGGCAAATTGCCATCTAAGGCCACCTCCAAAGACAAGAGAGGTTGGGGCTCTCTATCCGGCTCTTATACAGCTTCCGAAGGATACAAAAGATTCACCGCTGTCCCTCAAGCTCCTCCCAACCCAGCTCAATGGAAATTTATTTGGGACTTCCCTTCTCTCCCTAAAATCGATTTCTTCTGCTGGACTGCTGCTCACCAAAGCATCCTCACAAGAGACAACTTGCGAAGGCGAGGGATGGAAGGGCCATCCAGATGCCCTCTATGCTTATCTGATGCTGAATCTGTCAGCCATCTATTTCTGCACTGTCCCTTTGCTCAAGAAGTCTGGAGGGGAGTTCTGAATCTCGCCAACTTCGATCTTCCTGACTGTATTCCTTCTCTGTTCCGCTCCTGGGCAAGCTCCTCCCCATTCAGCTTCAACAAAAAAAGGCTCCTTAAAACTTGCTGGATGTGGATTCCTAAATTCACCTGTTGGAAACTGTGGTTAGAAAGAAACAACAGAATTTTTCGAGAGGAAAAGAGAAATCCTGTAAGAATTATTTCAAAAATAAAAGCCTTGTTGGGAGAAGCTTTAGAAGCCAACAATTCTTCAAGGAACGAACTGAGTTTGACAAAAGATGAGGAGCAATGGCTCAAGGATCTGACCCCAAAGCTAAAAGAAAGGCCCACTACTTCTGCTGCCGGCCATGCCACCTGGGAAATTCGACTAGAGGAATCAGAGTTTTTTAAATGGAGATCAGCCCTGGGAGATCACTGCTTATTCTTCGATGGGGCTTCCAAAGGAAACCCGGGGATTGCAGGCAGCGGAGGAGTCCTTCTGAATCCTGGGGGATCCATGGAAATGCGGTTCCATTGGGGTCTGGGAGTTGAAACCAATAATAGAGCGGAGGCTCTGGCGTTGTGGCAAGGACTCAATCTGGCTTTGGACAGGAATATCTTATCTCTATCTGTTTTCGGAGATTCTAGGCTTATCATTCAAGCCCTGCTTTCACCAAAATCTCGTCATCAGGTTCACCTGGCCCCCATCATCAAGAAAATCAGGCTCCTCCTGCCCAAATTCAACAGAATCGCCTTCTTCCATATCCTCAGGTCCCTTAACTCTCAAGCCGACCTGGAGGCTAACCTGGGTTCCCTCGGAGCACGAAGATCCCTGGTGATCAATTCAATTGCCTCTTCGTGCGCAATCCCCTAAGCCATCCTGTCCGCTCTGCTCCCCTGTCTCATTATTTTCCTGTTGGTGAAGCACCTGTCTCATTATATCCCTGTCAGTTCAGCTTTGGTAAAGGGAAAATCGAAAGAATCCTGAGACTGCTCAGGTAAATTTAAAAAAGCATGTCAGCCCCATTCCAGAGGACTCGTATGGAGGCAAAATAGATCGCAACATTATTTTTGAGGAGCGTTTAGCACTTTCTGGCCATATGTGTAGAGACAGTCAGGTGAAAGAAGTTGTCCATAGCGCGCAAGCAAACGTCAAGATTTCAAGCTCCTAATGTTCTTGTCATTCAGCAGAAGAGATTTTTAGCAAAAGAACGCCCAAATGAGAGTACAATTTCGATTCTGGGGGTTTCGTTCGACTGATGCTCCTTGGTCTGGGAAAAAGACGGAAATGGAAGATCCCAAGCTCTTCAGAGAAGCACATTGGCTTTGGGATTGGCTTTGAGAGGTCAATTAGAAACCGTTTATTTTTAAGATGGGCCGTTGGGTGGTGTTGCAAACCACAAAAGCGTCCTCTCAGGTATACGGGCGGCCTCTCCAGAGCAGATCGGGGGTTGTTTCAAAGGCGATCATCTTCCAGGTGATTCTTGATCCCGCTCTTCCGAGTTCCTCAATTGAAGGACAGCAGTAGAAGCCCCCATAGCTCTGTTCTCTCGGTTTCCTTTTGCTCCCTGCTCAGATGATCAGTTTGACCTCTATTCGGCTCCGGAATCCCTCCTGCTCTTTGCCCCGGTCCAGTTTCCTCTTCTCTGCTCTAAGCGAAGCAATGCTCTCTTGCTGAAGCCCTTTCCAATCTAGTGGTCCAGAGCAGGAACGTCATCTCCATTCCTCTCAGACAGTCTCAGCTCAGACACTCTGTCGACAATGCAATGTAACGCTCGCGGCAGCATTTTTGCCGCCCATAATAAATTTAACCGTTACCGTAAAAAAAAAAAAAAAACATTTTAAAGCACCTTAAAGCTTTTCAAATTGTTTTTAAAGCATTTTAAATTCATTTTAAAGAGTCTAAAATGGTTTTTAAAGTATTTAAAACTATTTTCAAAGCATCTAAAAATGTCTTTAAAACATTTTAAATTATTTTGAAACCATTTTAAGATGTTTTAAAAAGATTTTAAAACCATTTTTAAAGCATTTCTAATTGTTTTTAAAGATTTTTAAATTATCATTAAAACATTTTAAAAGGTTTTTAAATCATTTTAAAACATTTTTTAAGAACATTTTAAGATGTTTTTTAAAGCATTTTTAAAATGTTTTCAAATTATTTTAAATTGTTCTTAACGCATTTTAAATTGTTTCTAAAGCATTGTGAACCGTATTTAAAACATTTTAAATTGTTTTTTAAGTATTTTAAATTGTTTTGAAAGCATTTTAAATTGTTGTTAAAGCATTTAAAATTGTTTTAAAATTATTTTGAACTATTTTAAACTGTTTAAAGCATTTTAAACTGTTTTTAAAAAATTTTAAATTGTTTTTAAAGCATTTTAAAAACATTTTAAAGCACGTTAAAGCTTTTAAAATTGTTTTTAAAGCATTTTAAATTCATTTTAAAGTGTCTAAAATGGTTTTTAAAGGATTTAAGACTATTTTCAAAGCATTTAAAAATGACTTTAAAGCATTTTAAACTATTTTGAAACCATTTCAGACATTTTAAAAAGATTTTAAAAGCATTTTAAAGCATTTCTAATTGTTTTTAAAGAATTTTAAATTCTTATTAAAACATTTTAAAAGGTTTTTGAAGCATTTTAAAACATTTTAAGATGTTTTTAAAGCATTTTTTTTTTGTAATTAAGACTAAATCTATTAAGAAAAGACATATGGTACAATCAGAGCTTGCAGAGAAGCTAAGCAAAGGAGCTAGGGAGCCGGAAATGATATGATATCAACCTCGGTCCCAATAACAACCACGGCACGAGCAAAAGAAAATGGAAAGGGCAGAAAGAAATGAGCTAGTCTAGGGAGTCTACCCAACATGGGCAGAATCATCCAATCTACATTTTTTCCTTTTCTTTTTACTGACTTTGACCCAACCATTTTGATCTGGCTGGATCGGAACTACTTGCAGACTGTTCTGAGCTAAAGGAGGAGACTCCTTGTCTGAATCAGAAGGCGAAGACACATGAGAACGCTTCTGCGAAAACAAAGGCGCAGAAGGATCCACGGCACGGGCAGAGGGCGAGTCCTTCGGATGCTCCAAATTCTCCTCGTCCACATCAAGGTCCTCCTCATCTGAGCTGAAAGTCTCTATGTCATCCATAGGGGGCCTGTCACACGGTTTCCAACTCTTAGATTTGGATTTGCGAGTGAGATTCTTCTTTTTGTCAAGAAACGCTGCACATGTGTTCTGGAGATGCCCCGTCTGATGGCAATGGCGACACCTGAAGGCTGTATTCTCGTAGTCCAAAGTTTGTGTCCAATGGAAGTCCCCGACTTTGAGTATGACCTGATCTGGCAGCCCTTTACTGATGTCTATTTCTGCACAAATTCTGCCATAGGTGTATATTCCTTTCTCCCCCCTTGAGGTATATGTTGCCAAGAAGCGGCCTAGGGTGTCTCCGATTCCTTGAAAGACAGCAAAATGCCATAGATGCGCAGGGAGATTTGGAAGCCTGACCCAGATAGGAAGCTCGGAGATGACTGCAGTGGAGGGGTCAAAGTCTGGGAACCAGGGGGTGAGGAAAAGTCCAGCTGATCCCCAGAACCAGGGGCCCCCCGTTAAGGCTTTCTGGTAATCTTCGTTGAAGGCAAAGGTTGCAATAAAGAAGCCTTTCGAGTAGAAGAAGACTTTGCAGTGTTTAAAGCATTTTAAATTGTTTTTTAAAAAAATTAAATTGTTTTCAAATCATTTTAGAAACATTTTAAAGCACGTTAAAGCTTTTAAAATTGTTTTTAAAGCATTTTAAATTCATTTTAAAGTGTCTAAAATGGTTTTTAAAGTAATGACGACTATTTTCAAAGCATTTAAAAATGTCTTTAAAGCATTTTAAATTATTTTGAAACCATTTTAAGACATTTTAAAAAGATTTTAAAAGCATTTTAAAGCATTTCTAATTGTTTTTAAAGCATTTTAAATTGTTTTTAAAGAATTTTAAATTATTATTAAAACATTTTAAAAGGTTATTAAAGCATTTTAAAACATTTTAAGATGTTTTTAAAAGCATTTTTTTAAGTATTTTAAAACATTTTTAATTGTTTCTAAAACATTTCAAAATCATTTAAAATTGTTCTTAAAGCATTTTAAATTGTATCTAAAGCACGTTAACTTATTTTTAAAGCATTTTAAATCAATTTAAATTGCTTTTAAAGCATTTGAAAATCGTTCAAAATTGTTCTTAAAGCAATTTAAATTATTTTTGAAGTATATTAATTTGTTTTTAAAGCATTGTAAACTATTTTTAAAGCATTATTAATTATTTTTAAAGCATTTTAAATTGTTTTTAAAGCATTTTAAATCGTTATTAAAGCATTTAAACTTGTTTTTAAAGCATTTTGAATTGTTTTAAAAAAATATATATATAAAGTTGTTTTTAAAGCATTTAAAATTGCTTCTAAAGCATTTTAAATTGTTTTTAAAACATTTAAATTGTTTTTAAATAAAAATAAAATAATTTATAATTGTTCTTAAAGTAATTTGAAATATTTTAAAAGTATTTTAAATTGGTTTTTAAAGCATTGTAAACTATTTTTAAAACATTTTAAATCGTTTTTGAAGCGTTTTAAATTGTTTTTAAAACATTTTAAATCATTTAAAATTGTTCTTAAAACAATTTAGGTTGTTCTTAAAGCAATTTAAATTATTTGTAAATTGTTTTTAAAGCATTGTGAACCGTTTCAGAAACATTTTAGATTGTTTTTAAAGTATTTTAAATTGTTTTAAGAGCATTTTAAAACATTTTAAAGTACTCTAAAGCGTTTTAGATTGTTGTTAAAGCATTTTAAAATCGTTTTTAAAGCATTTGAAAGCGTTTTAAATTGTTTTTAAATTATTTTGAACTATTTTAAAATACGTTGAAATCATTTTAAATTGTTTCAAAAGCATTTTAAATTGTTTTTAAATAATTTTAAATTGTTTTTTAAGCATTTTAAAAACATTTTAAAGCACCTTAAAGCTTTTCAAATTGTTTTTAAAGCATTTTAAATTCATTTTAAAGAGTCTAAAATGGTTTTTAAAGTATTTAAAACTATTTTCAAAGCATCTAAAAATGTCTTTAAAACATTTTAAATTATTTTAAACCATTTTAAGATGTTTTAAAAAGATTTTAAAACCATTTTTAAAGCATTTCTAATTGTTTTTAAAGATTTTTAAATTATCATTAAAACATTTTAAAAGGTTTTTAAATCATTTTAAAACATTTTTTAAGAACATTTTAAGATGTTTTTTAAAGCATTTTTAAAATGTTTTCAAATTATTTTAAATTGTTCTTAACGCATTTTAAATTGTTTCTAAAGCATTGTGAACCGTATTTAAAACATTTTAAATTGTTTTTTAAGTATTTTAAATTGTTTTGAAAGCATTTTAAATTGTTGTTAAAGCATTTAAAATTGTTTTAAAATTATTTTGAACTATTTTAAACTGTTTAAAGCATTTTAAATTGTTTTTAAAAAATTTTAAATTGTTTTTAAAGCATTTTAAAAACATTTTAAAGCACGTTAAAGCTTTTAAAATTGTTTTTAAAGCATTTTAAATTCATTTTAAAGTGTCTAAAATGGTTTTTAAAGGATTTAAGACTATTTTCAAAGCATTTAAAAACGACTTTAAAGCATTTTAAACTATTTTGAAACCATTTCAGACATTTTAAAAAGATTTTAAAAGCATTTTAAAGCATTTCTAATTGTTTTTAAAGAATTTTAAATTCTTATTAAAACATTTTAAAAGGTTTTTGAAGCATTTTAAAACATTTTAAGATGTTTTTAAAGCATTTTTTTTTGTAATTAAGACTAAATCTATTAAGAAAAGACATATGGTACAATCAGAGCTTGCAGAGAAGCTAAGCAAAGGAGCTAGGGAGCCGAAAATGATATGATATCAACCTCGGTCCTAATAACAACCACGGCACGAGCAAAAGAAAACGGAAAGGGCAGAAAGAAATGAGCTGGTCTAGGGAGTCTACCCAACATGGGCAGAATCATCCAATCTACATTTTTTCCTTTTCTTTTTACTGACTTTGACCCAACCATTTTGATCTGGCTGGATCGGAACTACTTGCAGACTGTTCTGAGCTAAAGGAGGAGACTCCTTGTCTGAATCAGAAGGCGAAGACACATGAGAACGCTTCTGCGAAAACAAAGGCGCAGAAGGATCCACGGCACGGGCAGAGGGCGAGTCCTTCGGATGCTCCAAATTCTCCTTGTCCACATCAAGGTCCTCCTCATCTGAGCTGAAAGTCTCTATGTCATCCATAGGGGGCCTGTCACACGGTTTCCAACTCTTAGATTTGGATTTGCGAGTGAGATTCTTCTTTTTGTCAAGAAACGCTGCACATGTGTTCTGGAGATGCCCCGTCTGATGGCAATGGCGACACCCGAAGGCTGTATTCTCGTAGTCCAAAGTTTGTGTCCAATGGAAGTCCCCGACTTTGAGTATGACCTGATCTGGCAGCCCTTTACTGATGTCTATTTCTGCACAAATTCTGCCATAGGTGTATATTCCTTTCTCCCCCCTTGAGGTATATGTTGCCAAGAAGCGGCCTAGGGTGTCTCCGATTCCTTGAAAGACAACAAAATGCCATAGATGCGCAGGGAGATTTGGAAGCCTGACCAAGATAGGAAGCTCGGAGATGACTGCAGTGGAGGGGTCAAAGTCTGGGAACCAGGGGGTGAGGAAAAGTCCAGCTGATCCCCAGAACCAGGGGCCCCCCGTTAAGGCTTTCTGGTAATCTTCGTTGAAGGCAAAGGTTGCAATAAAGAAGCCTTTCGAGCAGAAGAAGACTTTGCAGTGTTTAAAGCATTTTAAATTGTTTTTAAAAATATTTAAATTGTTTTCAAATCATTTTAGAAACATTTTAAAGCACGTTAAAGCTTTTAAAATTGTTTTTAAAGCATTTTAAATTCATTTTAAAGTGTCTAAAATGGTTTTTAAAGTAATGACGACTATTTTCAAAGCATTTAAAAATGTCTTTAAAGCATTTTAAATTATTTTGAAACCATTTTAAGACATTTTAAAAAGATTTTAAAAGCATTTTAAAGCATTTCTAATTGTTTTTAAAGCATTTTAAATTGTTTTTAAAGAATTTTAAATTATTATTAAAACATTTTAAAAGGTTATTAAAGCATTTTAAAACATTTTAAGATGTTTTTAAAAGCATTTTTTTAAGTATTTTAAAACATTTTTAATTGTTTCTAAAACATTTCAAAATCATTTAAAATTGTTCTTAAAGCATTTTAAATTGTTTCTAAAGCACGTTAACTTATTTTTAAAGCATTTTAAATCAATTTAAATTGCTTTTAAAGCATTTGAAAATCGTTCAAAATTGTTCTTAAAGCAATTTAAATTATTTTTGAAGTATATTAATTTGTTTTTAAAGCATTGTAAACTATTTTTAAAGCATTATTAATTATTTTTAAAGCATTTTAAATTGTTTTTAAAGCATTTTAAATCGTTATTAAAGCATTTAAACTTGTTTTTAAAGCATTTTGAATTGTTTTAAAAAAATATATATATAAAGTTGTTTTTAAAGCATTTAAAATTGCTTCTAAAGCATTTTAAATTGTTTTTAAAACATTTAAATTGTTAAAAAAAAAAAAAAAAAAAAAAAATTATAATGTTCTTAAGTAGATTTGAATAATTTTAAAAGTATTTTTAAAAGTTTTAAAAGCATTGTTAAACTATTTTTAAAACATTTTAAATCGTTTTCGAAGCGTTTTAACTTGTTTTTAAAACATTTAAAATTGTTCTTAAAACAATTTAGGTTGTTCTTAAAGCAATTTAAATTATTTGTAAATTGTTTTTAAAGCATTGTGAACCGTTTCAGAAACATTTTAGATTGTTTTAAAAGTATTTTAAATTGTTTTAAGAGCATTTTAAAACATTTTAAAGTACTCTAAAGCGTTTTAGATTGTTGTTAAAGCATTTTAAAATCGTTTTTAAAGCATTTGAAAGCGTTTTAAATTGTTTTTAAATTATTTTGAACTATTTTAAAATACGTTTAAATCATTTTAAATTGTTTCAAAAGCATTTTAAATTGTTTTTAAAGAATTTTAAATTGTTTTTTAAGCATTTTAAAAACATTTTAAAGCACCTTAAAGCTTTTCAAATTGTTTTTAAAGCATTTTAAATTCATTTTAAAGAGTCTAAAATGGTTTTTAAAGTATTTAAAACTATTTTCAAAGCATCTAAAAATGTCTTTAAAACATTTTAAATTATTTTGAAACCATTTTAAGATGTTTTAAAAAGATTTTAAAACCATTTTTAAAGCATTTCTAATTGTTTTTAAAGATTTTTAAATTATTATTAAAACATTTTAAAAGGTTTTTAAATCATTTTAAAACATTTTTTAAGAACATTTTAAGATGTTTTTTAAAGCATTTTTAAAATGTTTTAAAATTATTTTAAATTGTTCTTAACGCATTTTAAATTGTTTCTAAAGCCTTGTGAACCGTATTTAAAACATTTTAAATTGTTTTTTAAGTATTTTACATTGTTTTGAAAGCATTTTAAAGTACTTTAAAGCATTTTAAATTGTTGTTAAAGCATTTAAAATTGTTTTAAAATTGTTTTGAACTATTTTAAACTGTTTAAAGCATTTTAAATTGTTTTTAAAAAAATTTAAATTGTTTTTAAAGCATTTTAAAAACATTTTAAAGCACGTTAAAGCTTTTAAAATTATTTTGAAAGCATTTTAAATTCATTTTAAAGTGTCTAAAATGGTTTTTAAAGGATTTAAGACTATTTTCAAAGCATTTAAAAATGACTTTAAAGCATTTTAAACTATTTTGAAACCATTTCAGACATTTTAAAAAGATTTTAAAAGCATTTTAAAGCATTTCTAATTGTTTTTAAAGAATTTTAAATTCTTATTAAAACATTTTAAAAGGTTTTTGAAGCATTTTAAAACATTTTAAGATGTTTTTAAAGCATTTTTTTTTTTTTTTTGTAATTAAGACTAAATCTATTAAGAAAAGACATATGGTACAATCAGAGCTTGCAGAGAAGCTAAGCAAAGGAGCTAGGGAGCCGGAAATGATATGATATCAACCTCGGTCCCAATAACAACCACGGCACGAGCAAAAGAAAACGGAAAGGGCAGAAAGAAATGAGCTGGTCTAGGGAGTCTACCCAACATGGGCAGAATCATCCAATCTACATTTTTTCCTTTTCTTTTTACTGACTTTGACCCAACCATTTTGATCTGGCTGGATCGGAACTACTTGCAGACTGTTCTGAGCTAAAGGAGGAGACTCCTTGTCTGAATCAGAAGGCGAAGACACATGAGAACGCTTCTGCGAAAACAAAGGCGCAGAAGGATCCACGGCACGGGCAGAGGGCGAGTCCTTCGGATGCTCCAAATTCTCCTCGTCCACATCAAGGTCCTCCTCATCTGAGCTGAAAGTCTCTATGTCATCCATAGGGGGCCTGTCACACGGTTTCCAACTCTTAGATTTGGATTTGCGAGTGAGATTCTTCTTTTTGTCAAGAAACGCTGCACATGTGTTCTGGAGATGCCCCGTCTGATGGCAATGGCAACACCCGAAGGCTTTATTCTCGTAGTCCAAAGTTTGTGTCCAATGGAAGTCCCCGACTTTGAGTATGACCTGATCTGGCAGCCCTTTACTGATGTCTATTTCTGCACAAATTCTGCCATAGGTGTATATTCCTTTCTCCCCCCTTGAGGTATATGTTGCCAAGAAGCGGCCTAGGGTGTCTCCGATTCCTTGAAAGACAGCAAAATGCCATAGATGCGCAGGGAGATTTGGAAGCCTGACCAAGATAGGAAGCTCGGAGATGACTGCAGTGGAGGGGTCAAAGTCTGGGAACCAGGGGGTGAGGAAAAGTCCAGCTGATCCCCAGAACCAGGGGCCCCCTGTTAAGGCTTTCTGGTAATCTTCGTTGAAGGCAAGGGTTGCAATAAAAGAGCCTTTCGAGCAGAAGAAGACTTTGCAGTGTTTAAAGCATTTTAAATTATTTTTAAAAAAATTTAAATTGTTTTCAAATCATTTTAGAAACATTTTAAAGCACGTTAAAGCTTTTAAAATTGTTTTTAAAGCATTTTAAATTCATTTTAAAGTGTCTAAAATGGTTTTTAAAGTAATGACGACCATTTTCAAAGCATTTAAAAATGTCTTTAAAGCATTTTAAATTATTTTGAAACCATTTTAAGACATTTTAAAAAGATTTTAAAAACATTTTAAAGCATTTCTAATTGTTTTTAAAGCATTTTAAATTGTTTTTAAAGAATTTTAAATTATTATTAAAACATTTTAAAAGGTTATTAAAGCATTTTAAAACATTTTAAGATGTTTTTAAAAGCATTTTTTTAAGTATTTTAAAACATTTTTAATTGTTTCTAAAACATTTCAAAATCATTTAAAATTGTTCTTAAAGCATTTTAAATCAATTTAAATTG
>APFE030031921.1:0-12106 GCA_000404065.3 Pinus taeda
AATAAAAATAAAAATAAAAATAAAAAATTAGGGTGATAACATTGGCTCCACTAGGGATAGTATGCCCCTTGTGGTATGCTAAGAACTAGTAGCTCCAGTGCTGCAATCCATTCCTTTAAAAACAAAAACTCTGAAATTCTACCCAATCTGCTTCAAATTGTACCTAGTAAAACTTGCTCAATCAACCTTGAGCTTATTTGCATTTTCCTACCTACCTACCCTATCAATTGTAAACTTCTTTCAGCTCAATCAATGTGAAATTTCCAATGTAGCCAATCATTTGTTTTATCTGATATTTGAGTTTTTTTACTGCATCGGAGTTCAAAGCAGCTATGATATTGTGATGACCACTGCCACTGAAATTGCCTCTGATCTTCATAGAAAAACTAAAACACCGGAGAGTAAACTCTTCCATGTATTTAGCTATAGGATCCCAAAATACATGATCATCTTGATGATCCTCATAACATCCTGTTACTTCTAACAATTGATCTTTAGTCACACAACATTTATTTGACAAGTTATCCAACTGCTTTTCTGCATGATTCCCGTAGACAATGTAATTTTCCTCACTATTATGATCATTCTTTGAAGTAATCTGCTACAAGGAATTACGGAAATGATCAGCCTTTTTCCTCTGCCTGAAGGTTATAAAAAAAAAAATTCTAGTATTTCTTCTTGGTGTTTGCAATTATTTTCATCTTCATAATGATCCGAAGACTGACAAGTCTTCTACATCTCTACATCAATCTCAGAGGATGTAATATGATTTTCATAGGTATACTCTTGCTGATTTCTATGTTGCATGTCATGGGATGTTAGCCTTTCTTCTAGTTGTTGAAATGTATTGTTATGAAGAGCCTCTAAAATATCTTCATCCATGAATTCATCATCATCATAACAATCCTCCAAATATTGAATAAAACTCGCAGAATGTTTACAACAATCTTTGACCAGCAATAAGGAGGGATGATACTCTTTATACATGTCATAGAATACATCATGGAAATTAGCAAGCGAATATATTGAACCATTTTCCAAACCTTTATACCAAGACCATGCCTTTCCTTCTAAAGTGGTCATAAAGATCTTCATGAGACAATCTTTAGGGAACTGAACCTTAAGACTGTGTACATGCATATGGAACCTAACCAAATGAAGAGCATCATTGTCTTTCTTTTCATCTTTGAATATTGGAAGATTATCTAACCATTCGACCTTTGGCATAGGATTTGGAAAACTAGGGATATGAGACCGATTCATAGGGGCATACCTGGCATTCATTCTTGTAATGGCAATCATCTTGAAACTTCATCAAGCTACTGATCTTCTAGCATTGAAGTCACCTTCCAATTTGTTATTTGATGTGTGGAGTCGCCAAGGTAGATGCAGCCTCGAACAACTTTCTGAGCTCCTGCTACCTTCAAAACTTTAACTTCTAGATTTCAGGAATGAGTAATCTTCAGACTCTCGACAGACACACCAAAATAGGACCCTGATAGGCAGTTGATCATACTATCTCAGTGTAACTATTTCAAACCAATATTTTAGGTAAGGCTTAGCCTCCTCAACCTGAGAGGGCTCTCTCAAAGGGTAAATGATATTGATTAAAGATAGAGATAGATGGCTAACTCTATGGTTTGTGATTTTATATATTTATAGGTTGAAAGATGGAGACTTGCTACCATTGGGCTATGGAGTCGATGATAGAGATAAAGATAAAAAATAACTCTTCTTATAAAACTGAGGCTTATATATACTTCAATGAAAGAGTAACACATTCAGGAAAGTCTCAATAACTTGAAGTTCATAGAAGTCAGAGCATGTGGGCATGAATTCTGAGTAATGACACATCAAGGTATTCAAAAGGAAAGTATTAAAAGTGATTCATCAGAGTTTAATACTTAAAGGAAGTCAGAGCATGAGTAACCATGAATTCTGAGTAATAAGTATTAAATCATTGAAGAAAAACATCCAAAGATAGGACCCAAGAACTCAATTCACCATAGTTTAACACTTAAAGGAAGTCAGAGCATGTTCCTCCATGAATTCTAAGTAATAAGCATTTAAGACTATGGAAGCAAAACATATCAAAGACAAAAGATGAAGCTCACTGAAGTACACTAAGAATCCCATATTCAGAAAAGTTAAACTGCTTCTGTATATATCAATCCCTCCACTGCATTTACAAAAGTAGTCTTTTTCTATAATATTTTCCAACCCATAAGGAATTCCATCTCTTGTATTTTATAGAGTTATTACTGCAATCTTGGATTCCCTGATCCAACTTGAGGGAAATTCAAATTTCCTAGCTTAACACCTATTCTAACCATAAAACGGACTATTAATTACAAGTAACAATTAACTGACTGTCTGAGAGTCCTAATACAATTAGGAGAAAAACTCCTTATTATGACTAAAACAACCTTATCTAGGAATTAAACATTCTCTTTGACACCTATAACTCCATGAATTCAAATTTTATGAAGCCTTTAACCTTGTTGTTAGATTCTGTTGATTCATCCCTTATCTGTCCTGAAATCCAGGAACCTGTTTCCTGCATTTAAGATTTAACCTTCATCGATGCTTTTCGAATCCATTTGCTAATCAAATTGACCTTTTGAGACAAGTGATATGTGTTACCACTTCCATAGAAATTTTCTCTTCCACCTATACAAAAATCAAGCCCTTGAAGGAGTATAATGAGAGCTGATCTCGCTACTCAAAAACTACACCTACAGCGGTTGCGTGCGCTACGAAACTACTGTGTATGTCTTTTACACAACTCTTTTCAAAAATTTCAATCTTCAAAAATTCTTTCACTTTTTCCATGATATCTACAGGCTTTAATAATCAACATAGATCATCTTTGAAATACTTTCAAGAAATAAAATCCTTCTCCTCAACAAAACTGTGTCAAGAAATTGTAACTTACTCTTCTGTTCAGGCTGAAAAATAGGTGTTGGGACATAGCTTTTGTCTCCTCATCAAAAATGTATTTTGTAAAACTGAAGGAAGCTTTTGGAGACCACTCTGTTCTGAACCAAAACCTCTCTTGGTTATTTTCAATACCTCTCCTACTGCCCAAAAACTGTCTTTGAATATCAGGTGTAAACTGGAAAATTTCTTATTTCTGAAAATATGGCTTCAAATAAAGCCTTATATCTCCCAAATCATAACACTTATGGAAAAAGTGAGATAGGTTATTGTAGACGGAGATTTTATGAAAAGAAAATTCCTTTATAATTCCAAAATACTTTTTCATGTAGCCAAAAACGGATATTGAAAAAGACTACTAAAACCAGAAAGCAGAATGTTTCTCTCAATGACTTTCAGCCATTTTGTAGCGCAATTTGAGTCATCAACTTCTCCCAGCTCATAATGCATTTGAAGAAACTGAAAGAAGTTTTTGTAGATAAGTATGGTAGGAATAAGAACCTCTTTCAGTTTTCCAAAATATGCTTTAATTTGCTCAAAAAACCCCTTGGAAGTTGACTACGTAAAACAAAAAACAGAGTTTTTTTCTGTTGAAAAAACGTTGTTTCAATGATTTCGTACCACAAAACAGGTTTTTTACACTGTCTACGCTATGAAAACATGGATTCATAGCTAATTTCAATTTTTTTTCAAAATGACTTGAGATATAACTTCTAAACACAAGGTGAGACTTCTAAGACATGGAATAAGGTTGTCAAACTTTGTTTGGAAATGAAATATGACCTTAAAGACTTCTAACCCTATGACCTAACCCTTTAAGCATGAAATGACCTAGAGACCCTTTAACACCATGACTATAAAAAGGGTTTGGAAATGACAATGACACTATTGAGACTCTAATCCTATCACTTATCCCTTTAAGCATGCGATGACTCAAAACTTATTATAAGACCACAACTAGAAACAAGGAAAACTTTCCAAAGTTTTAAAAAAAAAAAATAAGGGTGATAACAGTGGCTCCACTAGGGATAGTATGCCCCCTATGGTATGCTAAGAACTAGTAGCTCCAATGCTGCAATCCATTCCTTTAAAAATAAAAACTCTGAAATTCTACCCAGTCTGCTTCAAACTGTACCTAGTAAAACTTGCTTAGTCACCCTTGAGCTTATTTGCATTTTCCTACCTACCTACCCTATCGATTGTAAACTTCTTTCAGCTCAATCAATGTGAAATTTCCAATGTAGCAAATCATTTGTTTTATCTGATATTTGAGTTTTTTTACTGCATTGGATTTCAAAGCAGCTATGATATTGTGATGACCACTACCACTAAAATTTCCTCTGATCTTCATAGAAAAACTGAAACACTGGAGAGTAAAACTCTTCCATGTATTTAGCTATAGGATCCCAGAATACATGATCAGCTTGATGATCCTCATAACATCCTATTACTTCTAAAAACTAATCTTTAGTCTCACAACATTTATTTGACAAGTTATCCAACTGCTTTTCTGCATGATTCTCGTAGACAATGTAATTTTCTTCATTATTATGATCATTCTTTGAAGTAATCTGCTACAAGGAATTACAGAAATGATTAAAAAATTTCCTCTACCTGAGGGTTATAAAAACTTTCTTCCAGTATTTCTTCTTGATGTTTGCAATTATTTTCGTATTCATAATGATCTGAAGACTGACAAGTCTGCTGCATCTCTACATCAATCTCGGAGGATGTAATATGATTTTCATAGGTATACTCTTATTGATTTCTATGTTGCATGTCATGGGATTCTTCTAGTTGTTGAAATGTATTGTTATGAAGAGCTTCTAAAATCTCTTCATCCATGAATTCATCATCATCATAACAATCCTCCAAATATTGAATAAAACTCGTAGAATGTTTACAACAATCTTTGACCAGAAATAAGGAGGGATGACACGGTTTATACATGTCATAAAATACATGATGGAAATTAGCAAATGAATATATTGAACCATTTTCCAAACCTTTATACCAAGACCATGCCTTTCCTTCTAAAGTGGTCATAAACATCTTCATGAGACAGTCTGGAACTGAACCTTAAGACTGTGTACATGCATATGGAACCTAACCAAATGAAGAGCAGCATTGTCTTTCTTTTCATATTTGAATCTTGGAAGATCATCTAACCATTCGACCTCTAGCATAGGATTTGGAAAACAAGGATATGAGATCGATTCATAGGGGCATACCTGTCATTCATTCTTGCAATGGCACTCATCTTGAAACTTCATCAAGCTACCGATTTTCTAGCAGTGGTTTCACCTTCCAATTTGTTATTTTATGTATGGAGTCACCAAGGTAGATGCAGCCTCAAACAGCTTTCCAAGCTCCTGCTACCATCAGAAGTTTAACTTCTAGATTTCGAGAATGAGTAATCTTCAGACTCCTGGCAGATGCACCAAAATGTTATCACCAAAATAGGACCCCTGATAGGCTGCTGATCAAACTATCTCAGTGTAACTATTTCAAACCAATCTTTTAGCTAAGGGTTAGCCTCCTCGGACTAAGAGGACTCTCTCAAAGGGTTAATGATGTTGATTAAAGATATAGATAGATGGCTAACTCTATGGTTTGTGATTTTATATGTTTATAGGTTGAAAGATGGAGACTTGCTAACATTGGGCTATGGAGTTAGTGATAGAGATAAAGATAACAAATAGCTCTTCTTATAGAACTGAGGCTTGTATATACTTCAATGAAAGAGTAACACATTCAAGAAAGTCTCAATAACTTGAAGTTCATAGAAGTCAGAGCATGTGGGCATGAATTCTGAGTAATGACACATCAAGGTATTCAAAAGGAAAGTATTAAAAGTGATTCATCAAAGTTTAATACTTAAAGGAAGTCAGAGCATGAGTAACCATGAATTTTGAGTAATAAGTATTAAAACATTGAAGACAAACATCCAAAGATAGGACCCAAGAACTCAATTCACTATAGTTTAACACTTAAAGGAAGTTAGAGTATGTTCCTCCATGAATTCTAAGTAATAAGAATTTAAGACTATGGAAGCAAAACATATCAAAGATAGAATATGAAGCTCACTGAAGTACACAAAGTATCTCAGATTCAGAAAAGTTAAATTGCTTCTATATATATCAATCCCTCCACTGCATTTACAAAAGTAGTCTTTTTCTATAACATTTTCCAACCCATAAGGAATTCCAACTCTTGTATTTTATAGAGTTATCATGACAATCTTAGATTCCTTGATCCAACTTGAGGGGAATTTGAATTTCCTAGCTTGACACCTATTCTAACCATAAAACAAACTATTAATTACAAGTAACAGTTAACTGACTATCTGAGAGTCCTAATACAATTAGGATAAAAACTCCTTATTATGACTTAAAAAAACCTTATCTAGGAATTAAACATTCTCTTTGACACCTATAACTCCATGAATTTGAATTTGATGAAGCCTTTAACCTTGTTTTTAGATTCTGTTGATTCATCCCTTATCTGTCCTGAAAACCAGGAACCTATTTCCTGCATTTATGATTTAACTTTCATTGATGCTTTTTGAATCCATTTGTTGACTAAATTGACCTTTTGAGACAAGTGATATGTGTTATCACTTCCATAGAACTTTTCTCTTCCACCTGTATGAAAATCAAGCCCTTGAAGGAGTATAATGAGAGTTGAACTGGCTGCTCAAAAACTGCACCTACAGCGGTTTCGTAGCGCACTATGAATCTGCGGTGTATGTCTTTTACACAGCGCTTTTCAAAAATTTCAGTGTTCAAAAATTCTTTCAACTTTTCCATGATATCTACAGGCTTTAATAATCAACATAGATCATCTTTGAAATACCTTCAAGAAATAAAATCCTTCTCCTCAACAAAACCACATCAAGAAATTGTAACTTATTGTTCTGTTCTGGCTTAAAAATATGTGTTGGGACAGAGCTTTTGTCTCCTCATCAAAAATTTATTTTGCAAAAATGAAGGAGGTTTTTGTATACCACGCTGTGTTGAACAACAACCTCTCTTGGATTTTTACAATACCTCTCCTACTACCTAGAAACTGTCTTTGAATATTAGGTGTAAACTGGAAAATTCTGATTTCTGAAACTATGGCTTCAAAGAAAGCCTTGTATCTCCCAACTAGTAACACTTAAGAAAAAATTGAGATAGGTTATTGTAGTTGGAGATTTTATGAAGCGAAACCTCCTTTATAATTCCAAAATACTTTTGCATGTAGCCAGAAACGGATCTTGAAAAAGACTACTAAAACCAGAAAGCAGAATGTTTCTCTCAATGACTTTCAGCCATTTTGTAGCGCAAGTTGAGCCATCAACTTCTCCCAGCTCATAATGAATTTGAAGAAAATGAAAGAGGTTTTTGTAGATAGGTATGTTGGGAAGAAGAACCTCTTCAAGTTTTCCAAAATATGCTTTTAGTTGCTCAAAAAACCCCTTGGAAGTTGACTACTTAAAACAGAAAATAGAGTTTTTTCTACTGAAAAAGGCTACTTCAGTGATTTCATAGCGCAAAACAAGTTTTTTACACTGTCTGCACTATGAAAACATGGATTTGTAGCTAATTTCAAATTTGTTTCAAAATTACTTGAGATATGACTTCTAAACACAAGATGAGACTTCTAAGACATGGAATAAGGTTGTCAAAATTTGTTTGGAAATGAAATATGACCTTAAAGACTTCTAACCCTATGACCTAACCCTTCAATCATGAAATGACCTAGAGACTCTTTAACACCATGACTAGAAAAAGGTTTTGAAAATGAGAATGACACTATTGAGACTCTAATCCTATCACTTATCTCTTTAAGCATGCGATGACTCAAAACTTATTATAAGACCATAACTAGAAACAACGCAAACTTTCCAAAGTTAAAAAAAATAAATAAATAAATAAATAAATAAAAAAATAAAATAAAATAAAAATAGTGTGATAACAGAGCAAACAACGTAGTAGCGAGGAGCATGTTGATTGGTCCAAGGCAAGACCCACATAAAAACTTAGCCCGACGATGGTAGCTTAAAAAATTTACCCCGAAAAAACCTTAAGGAGCGCATAAAGAAATAGTCAGGATGACATGGGCCAAGCAGATATAGAATTATGGTAGTGCAAGGAACAATAGACAAAGAGTTGGGCTAGTGTTGCAGAGTTAGTAGCAGTGGTAGATGCATTGATTGGTGGAGTGTTTAGAGTGGGACACCCCCACCTAACAGTTAAAAGGAATGCACGTATTTGGAAGAATCAGGCCCTAGACATCCTCATCAAGGCACCAAAGCAATTGCGTGGGGGTTCGTAGCTCTATAACTAATGTGCAAGGGGGAGGCACAAAAGTTGTTTCCACAAAACACCAATTGCAAGATCAATGATTGTGGTTGATTGTGCCACCCCTCACACTCAAAACAACAAACAACTTGAGGGGGCACATGCATACCATGAGTGGTTTCATGATAGTGGAGAAAATCATTGGGCGACGTGGAGGGTAGTGAAAGGCCACACAATATTAAAAAGGGTTAGGACCCTTAGAAAGTTTTATAAAGAAAATTGAGAAAAAACCAAGTCTCAAGGACCCTTTTCTCTCCTCTAACAGAAGGACATGTGGCAACATATTATTCATCATAAATGACGTCAGCACTGGTGACATGGGTCCAACGAGAAGGGGACATGTGTCATGCATTTTTAGAGTTTTCAGGTATCCAAGTGGGCCATTTTTGGGTGATACATGGGCTACTCCAAAAGTGACATGTGGCATGTGTGATGTTAGCATGATGTCATCACATTGACAAGTTCTTGGAAGATTTTGGGTAGCGTATAGAGGAACTAAAGGGATAATTGGGCATCGAGTTGATGTGGTCATTGTCAAGGCTAACTCAACCCATAACCATAATGATTGGGCGTAGGTGTAGCAAGAAGACTTCACCAGGACACATCAATGGTTCGTTTGGCAGAAGCTACAACCAAGAGAAGAGGTATTGGGCAGCCCTATAGGACACGTCATCCTATAAGGAAGACCCCAATAAATTATAAAGGGGCACATGCTATTTGCATCGAGATAAATGTGTCAGGAACCAAGCACCAAAAACTGCTCTTGTGTAATAAGAAAACCAAGGGTGTAGAGAAGGGTTTTCAAAAGAAATGAAGGACTAAGGGGATAGAGGTAGTCATCAGCGATATGGACAAGTTTTATTAGGAAATATGGAAGTTTGGCCAAAAATAATGGTTGACTAAAATTAGAACTAAATCTAAAACTATAGCTAAACCCCACAATGTGCCAGAATTGTCTGTTTGAGTATATATAAGCATTTTAACTCAAAGGTTGAGTTCAAAACCTCATGCAGTGATGGAAATTGAGTTTTATACATGCATAACTCGTGTTTAAATAGGTAAAACATCAAGAACGCAAGAAAAATTGAAGAAACCATGAGAAGAGGTGAACTTAGCTAAAGTTCTAAATAATAAATAAAGGAGTTTAAGCTCATATATCTTTTGAAGAGACTACAGATCAGTGAATTAAGACTTAAGCTTGATAGAAATGAGAGATTCATGCATGAAGTAAGGACTGGAGATAACTGAAAGGTGAAGAAGCTAAGGAAAAAATTTGGAAGAAAAATATGCATGGGTGTAAAATGTGAAATTATGTGAGAAAATGTGAGAGCAAGGCATTGGTGATGTTATTGATATGTTTGGTGATTTTTTCAGTGATAAGAGATTATTGAAGGTGTTTATGGTGTATGTGGCAAGTGATTGAGAGAAATTTATTTATGAAGATAGTGGCTGATTAATATGAGTTTGAAAATGGATGAAATATGGATCAACAAGGTTGGCAAGTGGTAGCTTGCATTTCAAGGGCAGTATTCCCTTTCATTGGTAGCTAATAAACGAGTACGGGCAATGGTCCCTATTGGTAGTAGTTGATAAACGAGTAGGGATGGTAGCTCCTTTTAGTTGTAGATAATAAATCAGGGAGTATTTTCTTCCTGTTAGTTGTTGTAGAAAATCCTTGAAACCTTGCAACTACTAATGAAAGAAAACTGATCACAAAAGATTCAATATTTCTCTACCAAAAATTTGTGAAAATAAAGCAAAGAATAGAAACACATTCACGCATAGAACACACAATATATCTGGGGAACCCAACTAGGAAAAACCCATCTTCCTTGTATTGAATCAACTGAAAAAATCTGATCTATTACAAATAAATTGTTTCAAGCCTAAATCTCCTTGCAATACTGATCAACTCTCGCTCAAGGCTTGCCCAACACTTATGCAAATAAGGCTTGCTAGGAGCTTCTATTTCCTAGCGCAAATTCACCCCTAAAAAATATGAATTTTTCCTATTTCCTTATGCAATTCCCAAGAGAAATACTCTGCTTGAACCTCAAGCCTCTACACAAAAAATATGAATTTTTCCTATTTCCTTATGCAATTCCCAAGAGAAATACTCTGCTTGAACCTCAAGCCTCTACACAAAAATCTATGTACAATAAATAAATACATCTATGCCTTCATTCAATAGCAATAGGAAATTTAAATTACATGACCTACTAGTGCTAAATTTAGCACATGCTTCTATTAACTAAGAGTAAGTTGAGTTAACACAAATTCAACTACTCAACTAAACTCATGTCTATCTCTATTCTAGAACTAGATTTCAATTGACTAATGGACATTAGAGTTAACTCCACTAGATGGCTAATTTTAGAAATCAACTAGTCCACAACTCACTGGAAGCCATGTAACTCGAATTAATTGATAATATCATAGTGATAGGCCAAATCACACATGTTAACTATAAGATAACATAAGCAACTATGAGACTAAACTCAAATTAGCATATTTAACTAAGGCACAAGTCAAAGAAGACATTCCTTGCTACATTTTCAACACTCCCTCTTAGTTAGGAAGGGATTATTGAATGAGCCTTGTCCACCTGGATCTTTCTTAAACTCTACCAAGTTTTGTGTTGTTGTAGTTGTTCCCCCTAAAATAGAAGGCTTCTCTGCTTCCTTCTGCAGAACCTTCTTTGAATACCCATTCTTTACAACCATGCTCTGTGAGTTCACAACTTTAGTCATAAGTGCCATGTACCCTGTGTACCTAGGTGTCTAATTCTTGATGCGGGGAGACTCAACTCTATTCTGAGCTCCCTTAACCAAATCCTCTGCCCACTTGGCTTGAAATTTCCCTATATTGGTTGACGTTACATGTTGAGACATATATCCTTCTGTCACTCAACCACTACATCTCTACTCTAAGAAATCTCTGCCTTGTTGCTCAAGGCTACATATTCATTAACCTCCAATTTGTATAGGTTCTCGATCCTAACACCAATATGCTTGACTTTTCTTCAAGCAAAGTGCTTGAGGTAGGCCTTCCCTTTGTTGAATACTACATCATACCCTTTGTCTTCAAGGAATACTGTTGAGACGAGTGTTGGGCTAATTTATTGACTAAATTAACACAAATATTTAATTATCAATCCAGGTTTGTAAAACTTGGAGGCAAATCCATTGTATATGGACATCAGATATAATCAAGTTTAGAAGATAAAATTTGGAGATTTAAAGAAGTACATATTACAAATATAAACCTATTTTAACAATTTCTAATTCATTTATGTAATATATGAGGGAAGAGGCTCCTAACTTAGGAGAACCAGGTTGTCCTTCCCTACAATACTACGTTCATGAAGATAAATCTAAGAGCACTAACTAACAATGGCTTATGATACAGAAGATGTAAAAGAAGAGGCTCCTAACTAAGGAGGTCCAAATTGTCCTTCTTCACAATCCTACTACATCACAATCACCAATGCTTCAAACCAGAAATGCATAAATAACTTCAAATGGGAAATGGAGAATGAAATTCAGTTTTACTTCAAGATCAAATAGAAGGAGAATTTAACTTAAATTCCTTTGTGTCCCTTCATATGTAGATAATAATTAAACCAATATTCATTCAGCAATCATCACACATCTAAATACATTTGAAACAAAAACTAATCTATGAAAACCATGAAAATTGAACCAAGAAGTGTACTTAGCTTGGTGTGGGGGCCCTCCACCCTTGCCTTGCACACTTGAAGAAATCTCAGCTACAACAACTTCAGTAAATCAACCAAGCATGAACAACAAATTGGAATGAAACAA
>APFE030031937.1:0-17025 GCA_000404065.3 Pinus taeda
TTTTCCTCTCTTGTCATGAAGTTCTATGAAGGAAAAATCCTCAAGATAGAGGTCAAAAGTCATTTTTTATCCATGACAACTAGGTTGAGTGGCTTTTCAGGGATAATGCCAATCCACAATAGGTGTCCTGGTACAATGTATCTTCCTCCCTTCTCCATCTATAAATGGTTGTCCTCATGCATTAAACAAGCTAGTTTTTTTAAAGTCTTTGTGAGTGCTGAAGTAATGCTAGAGTGATAGTGAGAATTGTGAAGCATAGGGAGGTTATGCTGCTAGAATTCTGAGAGAGAGAAGGTCACTTTGCAAGGCGTATTTCGCTGCTCGCCCAGTCAGAGGAGGTTCAACGTCAGAACCTTGGTTGTATCTTTCTCTGTTTTTACTCATTAATAGACGACTATCATTATGGTTCCACTCATGTGTCTTTATAATGGTGATTGAGTTATATCTTTTCTGACTGATATATAATTGCATATATTGGATTTTAAGCTTGTATTTGTATCGTTCTTTGCATGTGCAGGTGTCCGTTCACGAGGATCGTGGGGATTGTGACCAACCGGAGCAAAGGAACGGGAGTGTCGATTCTTCTACAACTACTAGCGTTGGAATCCAGGTAGGCCATCATCATCGATCTCTGATTTGCAATTAGGAACTTGCGTGTTAGCGTTGTGTGATTGTTGTTAGACCCGTGCTGGGCTAGTGGGATCGCCTCTGTCCGCAGAGGGGATTTACCAGTTCAACAGATCTTCTTGATCCATCTTCCAGTGGTGTTGTAACCCAATCTTATGAAGTTCACCATAGAGGGAGAATCTATGCCAACAAAGTGATCTTCAACTTCTCTTGACCTTAGCTCTGATACCATGTTGGAAAATTGAAGATATTATATTAGGGTTTGATTCTCCTTTCTTGATAATTACTTGTGTGTGTTGGCTTCTTTTACTTCTTTATTATCTTATCCTTCATCAAGCAATTACCATAATGTGTATGAAGATCACAAAACAAAAAACATAAAATATAGGCACATGCCAGGGAAAAATCCCCTCGAGGGGAAAACCCAATCAAGATAATTCTTCCTTTCAATAGTATTCTTTGAGACTCTTTACCCTAGACCAAGACCAGAGTTTTCCTCCACACCATGTCAGCCTCCCAGAGCTTCAACCCCTTCCAGTAACTTCAACTAGGCAGCAGCTTCCAGCAACATGCAACTGTCGGCGATAGCGAAATCTTGGGAGACTTCGATATGCCAACCCATACCACGAAACAGAGAAAGAGGCACCAAAAGTTCGATTTTATCCCTTTCTATGGACTTCCCCAAACTCGCACTTCTTTCGTCCTCCCGACAATAGACTTTGCAATTCTCGAGCTCTTCTTGAGATATCGAACTTGCTTGAGAGTGAATGCTCCAAATCACTTCGACCTCCTTGTATATATAGGCTTCTTGTTGGTCGAATAGGGCTCCTTAGACCTACTTGATCTTCCTTAGGCCGACATGATGTGGAGGGTACATAATTCATATTTGACTTGATACAAAACCTTTTTACATGATTCAAAAGCCCAAGAAGAGTCTCTTCGAATGTACAATGACTCTATAAACTCAATATTAATCCTAAGAGTCCACAATGGAGACTTTGACTAATATAATGATAACCCAAGCATGAAACCCATGCTTGAATAAGTCATTGTTACAATAATAAGAAATAATTTTTTTATTATTTTGATAAGTACATTACATAATGACTCAAGTACATTATTGAAGACCGAACATAGTTACATTTTCTAACAAATTGTTCCCTGGGCTTATTTCGATGGATCAGCCCAACAAGTTGGTTGTGGCGGTGGAGCAGTTTTATATCTTAGTGACGATCATTACTATAAGATGAGGATGGCTTTAGGGAGGCATAAATAATTTTTCAGAGCTGAACAACGTCAAACATCTTCTTACCTTTAAACCTTGAAAAAGAATGCCAACAACTTCAAATCTTTGGTGACTCTAAACTTGTCATTAATTAGTTTAATCAACAATCTAAATGTCACGTGCACACTCAAGAATTTGCTGGATGAAATTATTTCTTTAAAATCACAGTTTGACTATATATCATGTTGTCATATCTATAGGGAGAGGAACCAGCTTTCCGATAACCTTTCCAAGGAAGCAGCACAACAACCTATTTGGTTATTGGATGATTCGGGAGCAGAATGGACATGACTTCTATCAGCATTTCCATAGGCCTTTCATAGATCATCATGCCTAAGGGACAGCGACTACTAGACTTTTTGCAGATCATAGAAGGAGCTCCCTTTTTGTCTTTTTATCTTTTTGTGTCAGTTCATAGATCCATGTTTATGTATTTATATTATGTTTCAGTTTATCAATTACAATGATGTAACATTATGTTTCAGTTTATCAATTACAGTGATGTAACAGTAAATTTTAGACTTCACACACTATGTGGCAATGCCACCAGTTTTGACATATGCTCCTTATGCAACATCTACAGCATGTAGTTTCAATATTTTACATAATGAAAATTATGATTTTTCCTTGGGAAAAAAATATTGAAAATAGATTAAAATTTCATTAATTACATTTAAAAACATATCTCGCATTGATAGTAAAGCACATAAAGGTATGTTTTTAATACATATTAGGTAAATATACACTTCATATAAATCAGAAATTTACTGGACCCAATAGCTCTAAAAGGGTCTAAAATAAACAACTAAATCTTCCAGACATTCCAATGACCTTTATGACAATTACTTCGAACACAAAAGTCAGTATGTGAAGTGTGTGAAATATGTGTGAAATAAGATGGGAAAGTTTTTCCTCGGGTAAAAAAAATATACAATCTTAAAAAGAATATAACATATCACAATTCACCGTTTGTTGTTTGTAATACTCATCTATAGTGGATTGGCCAATCCAACGAACTATAAACAAAACCTTAAAAATATCATAAATCACTGAAAGTAGTGTATCCATTGAACATTTTAATAATGTAGGCATTAAACATTTTAATAATGTATTTGGAAACAATTTCATTAAACATTTTAATAGTATTTGAAAACAACTTCCATACTCTAACGCATTATTTAATTGGCCCTCTTTACATACATTATTTAATTGCCCTCTTTATATTATACCAACTACATTCTTATAACATTTTAATAATCCATACTCAAGGCATTATTTAATTGGCCATCTTTATATACATTATTTAATTGCCCTCTTTATATTATACCAACTACATTCTTATAACATTTTAGTAATATTTGGAAACAACTTTCATACTCATGACACTACTTAATTTGACCCTTTATATCACATTCGGATAACATTTTAATAGTATCAACTACATCCGGATAACATTTTAGTAATATTTGGAAACAATTTCCATAGGCGTGACATTATTTAATTTGCCCTTTATATTATACTCGGATAACATTTCAATAGTATTTGGAAACAACTTCCATACCCTTAAATAGTATTTGGAATTAACTCCCATACTCATGGCATTATTTAATCTGACCCTTAATATTATATCAACTACATTCGGATATCGTTATTTTCGTAAGTTATCCAAACCCATCAGACCTTGATACATTCGGATATCGTTATTTTCGTAAGGTATCCAAACCCATCAGACCTTTTCTACCATCTACGATCCTTTCCTGCGCTATTGAAATGGAAAATGTTTTTCTTTCTTATCCTTTCCTATCCCTCTCAGACCGTGAAACGCCATAAATTGATGCACATATTCTAGATACAAACTCTCCTTAAGCATGTGGCAAAAGCACTTAACCTCTTTTCTTGACAAGCAACAATAGTACTGATAATACAATTCTTAAAAGATACTATAATGACATATTAAGGAACTATCAAGTGTTCACAATTTGATACATGCAGCTGCTTCCTCTTAATTGTCATTTTCTTCGTAACATACACAGTTCACATGTTGGGATTATTCTTAGAATTCGAAGGGAAATGAATGGCTTTCATTAAACAGTATTCATTTTGAAATACAATTTTATGTCGTAACATTGAAAAAGAAAAATAGAAAGCGGGGTTCTGCATTTTCCAAGGCAATGCCTACAAAATCGGTAACGTGTGAAAATCTGGGCATTTCCATGACAATGGAGCATCTTCTTGTGCACATCATGCAAAAAAGGGCGCAATAGACAGACACAAATGAATGGTACAGGACAATGCCTGGGAAAATTCGGCTCAGGTTCTGCAAAATTGCTAGCCTTCATGAAGCAGAAAGGCTTAATATGAAACAATTTAACTAGTAGGTTATCTATGACTTATTCCCTTCTTATTTTGTTTCGAGAAAAACACTGAAATTAGCAGTTCTTTAAAATTAGAGACCATACAAATAATAAAAATTGCTCATAGAGAAAGGTTAAAAACCAGTATAAATCACCCACGTGTTATGACCCAAAAGCATAACGCGCCACCAAAAAATGCAACTTGGAATGCCGGATAATTACAACAAGTTAAGAAGCCACACAAAATTCACGTGAACACAAACGAATCAACCGACGAGCTAAAACTCGAAATTATAGAAATGACTGGACTACGATAAATCTAATGTTTTAAAACACGCTTCACATACACATCGTGATCTCCTCGGTTAGAAAGGTATGTTATGCACACGCTTCACATACACATCGTGATCTCCTCGGTTAGAAAGGTATGTTATGCTCTTTAGTACTAATAAATATTTGGAAAAAAAAAAAAAAAAACAACTTCGCATCCATGTTAATCAATCCTTCCGGAGCTAGTAGCGTACAAAAAGATCCTTTGTGCTCTTTAATGTAAATCTTCAATCATATAATATGCATTTGCACGTATATGCAACCACCATTTATGTCTAGATAGGCTTAATTTTGAAGTGAAGACCAATAAGAGAGAACACAAAGCACTTGAGGTCCTGCAAAACAAGTAAAAACAATGGTAAAATGATTGCGGTTAATAATGCAAAACTCTAATAAGAAACGTGTATTTGTGAAAGACTAAATAATCACATGGTCTTTGCCTGGATTGAGGTCTTAAGGAACACTACATAAAAATTGATTGCACTACTTATAATGGTATCAAAATGGTAAAACTGAAACAATTAACATGAAGATATTGCAGCTTAGGGGGGTAGAGAAGAAGGTGACGGGGTGTTCTGTTGAGGCACTCAAAGTCACCTGTTCAAAACTCCGTGGCAAAAACTCTAACGATGCTAAAGGCTAGTGTGGATCAAGCTCAGTGCAATCCCCGGGTGATTTTGATGGCTTAGATGCCATTAGGTCCCGGCTACTCAAGCCACAGATTAGTCATTCAGTCATCTCACATAAACTAGCAAACAAAAGGACAAAGATATTGCATGCCAAGAAAAATGCAATCAGATAAAAGGTTAAATTTTATAAAATTTAAAAACTCCACAAGGGAGATTCACACTAGCATTAGCATTGTCCGTCTTAATGCAGGATATACTAAACACCAAAAGGGATCAAAAAACTCAGATGCAAACCTCTCAACATTTAAAAGATATAGGGTTAACGAGGGCATGTTCCGTCGGCTCAATTTTAATCTTTTTTCCTTTTATTACATTACTCACTAGCCATCACGTGACACTTCAACCAGTAAATTATGAATCCAAAATAGCTAACTTTACTAGTAAATTATGAATCCAAAATAGCTAAAAGCAGAAAGAGTTAATGACTAAATCCTAATGATGTGATATGGATCACAAAAGTCTAGGATTTAACGTTATAGATTTATTTCATGGTTTATTTCATTACTTGAATATTAGACGTCATTTTTTCCATTGTCTTTATTACATTATAACATCACATTTCGCATCTCACAAACTGCAATGTCGAGTACAGCGAAAGATAACACCATCTTCATATTTGAGATTATGACCTCTTAGGTGCTAGTTTCTACCATCCATGATTTTCTCTCAATAATCACATTCAGATAATGGCAGTAAAGCAGCAGAATTTTCAGAATCTTCTGAATTGATTTATGCTTTTTAAATCCTCATATAAGATATCAGAAACGTATTACGTGCTTAGATGTGAAGCATAGCAAGTAATATTTTTAAACCTAGAAAGACTATTCAACCTTTTCGGCAGATCAAATTTGGAAATTGAAGAAGAGTCAAGACACTTCAGCCAGAAAATTATCAATCCAAAATAGCTAAAAGCAGGAAGAGTTAATGTTGTAGATTTTCATAGTTGCCTTGGTAATTCTAGAGTAATAATATTATAATTGATAAAAGGCATAATGACTTTTCTGGATAGTTTGACGCACCAACCATCAACGACAGATTTTATAAACTAAAATTCTTATTAGCCAAGATAGCCTCGAACATCAAGTTTCAAGATTGCAGACAGTAGGCAACAGAGACAGTAAAAAGAAACGGAAAATGTGACTTGTTAGTTCCTAAGAAGTGAATAAGGGAATATTTTCCAAATCAATTAACATTACACCTATGCTTGACCCCTAGCCAAAATCAAATTCACTGGGATGCAGTCCTTTGCAAGTTCATGTGTGAAGTTTGAGGGCTTCTATAGTTAAAAGAAAATTCCTAGCCAAAATGCTCTGGAGCATCAAGTCATCAAGCTTGTACACAGAAGACAAATGGGACAGGAAAAGAAACGAGAAAATGCAATTGTTACTCCCTGTTAAATGAAATAGAGATGGCAGGGTTCTGCTAAATTTAGAAGTGAGCTAAATTTGACAGAGGGATCCACGAGTGAAGCTAAGGCGCAGTTATACTTTCTTAATTTTGACTAAGGAAAATAGTCAAAAAGTAAATCAATCTCAGCTATTCATGGAGTTGACAGGCCAGTACGACTTGACTTGGTGGATCAGTTTGATTTTATAAAAAGGGAAGGGCGTAGACTTGGCTAATCAGATTATGCACTAGAGTTTTGTGTGTTCAGCTTAGCAAAGGAGATTTTTCCAGATCAACACATTAGGGCAGAGAAGAGAGGTCGAATTGCCTCAAATTTTCTTCAGTGAGCATGCACACTTTCCAAGGCCAAGCCAGCCTATGTAGAAGGCCGAATAGTTTGTACGAGTCTGTACAGCGGTGTACACAGAGGCCAACTTGGTTGGAAAGATGCAGAACAGTGCATTCAGGGACAGCAAATTGGAGGGGAATTTTTCCCAGTGCTTGTAATCAATTTTATGATATTTTTGTTGAACAAAATAATAATAGAATACACAAGTTGACAGGTTTTCCCCAATTGTGTTTCCTGGGTAAATTCTGGTGTATTGTTTAGTGTGTGCTTGTGTCTTCGTGGATTTATTTTCCGCTGCTATTATTTGCTAAAATACTCAGCATATTTAATAAAAGTGTTTGGAGTTCAGTTTTCAGTTTCTTCATCGCAGATTTTTTATTAAATTAGCAGCTAGGTATTAGAAAGCTAACATGTTATCAGAGTAGGTCTCTGATTGAAATCCAGAAAGCATGTTATTTTCCTCAAAAACAAGTGAAAGACGCAAGAAATGGGGCGCAGTTCACTTCAGGGTTACACTAGAGTTTTTGGCTACATGACCAAGCATAATCAGCGCAGGGGTTTTGCAAGCAGGCTTTGCACAAGGGTTTTTGAGCAGTTCAAACTTGCAAACTAACATATTTGGGGCTAAGATTTGAGAACTGCCTTGATGGGTGTTGAAAATGGTAGCGAGAAAGGTTCCTTGATTTATGCCTTAATCAAAGGGACCATAACGAGTTTTTCCTTAGCATGCACAAGTTCCTATAAGTTAGGAGTGAATTCCTAAAATTAGGGTGCCTTCCTATAAGTTAAGACAGTTCATGAAGCAGTTTGACTTATGCGTGGAAATAGAAGGCTCAGTTTGTTATCTTCTAGTGCAAGTTATTTTTGGGAAAAGACAAACAAGTGAGTCTCAACTTCTAATTTGAGGCAAGACGAGTTGCATGAGTTAGTTAACTCATCAATCACTAGTTTGAGTTCTAAAAATAGAACTTGCCAGAATTAGCTAATTTGAAGAGCTTATAAGGAGATCGAAAGGTACAATTGTATTCATTTTTTTGTGAACACAAGGTTGTGAGACAAGACAATAGAGCTCACAGGTTTGTGGGAGATTGCACCAGTTTTGGTGTGTGAGCTAGCAGAGCTAGGAAGAGCGTGAAGGAGAGACCTATACGCAAAGTTTTGGCAGAGAAAATTCTTGCTGTTGTGCGCTAGGAAATAGGTGGAAATTTCCTGACCAACGCAAGGATTTAGGAGCTGAGACAGGGGTTTCTTGCAAACAGGTTTCAGCTAAGTATTAGCAATGAGAACAGTGATTTCTCTGGTGAAACAATTTGCCTTGTAATAAATTCCATTTGCTCAAACCTTGTTAATAAAATTTCTACAGCTAGCAGAGGGTTTCCTAGTTGGGTTCCCTAGAAAAATTGTCTTGATTATTGTGTGACTGTGTTTATGTCTGTTCCTATTCCGCTGCAAAATAAGTAAAGAAATTTTGTGCCTATATGAAAAGAAATTAGTTTCAAATTGTTCATATTAGCAGTTGCAGAATTTCGTGGAATTTCTACATGGTATCAGAGCTGTGAATAAAATAAAGACCAGCACCAAATTGACCAGCTAATAGAGAAGTATCTCTCTTAAGAGTGTCTGCCCTCAAGAGGAGCATGATATCTCATGCAGCCACAGTCATCAAGGAGGAAAATCGTGGAGCATTTGAGGGCCTTCTCAAGTCTGTGAGAAGGCCAAGTTTGGTCACGTCGAAGGCTCAAATATCTCTGTTGGTTTCATCCTTGAAGGAAGACTGATATAGCTCAAGGAGGTCACGGCTCAATGATCTTATGTGCCCTAGTTAGGGCCCTGTTCAGTTATGCGCAACCTCAGTATTACGTCCCAAAGTCTGTGATAAATTCACTAGGGTTCTTGTGCGTTGAGGAAGGGATAGCAGCCTTGGTCTGTTGCCTATCTAAAGGGTCGAGATTTTGTTGTTGTGGGAGGAAGATCATGGCTCTGATCTGTTGATAAGAAGGCTCTGCGATTGCGGATTAGAAGCCAAACTTACCTCGGGTTGCATCGCAATGAAGGAGAAGCCCTTTAGATCAAATTATGGAATATGTAGACCTGAGTATGACCACAGATCTAGCATGAAGCTAAGCAGAAGAGCGAAGTAATTGGGCAGAGAGGACGGCTAGAACAGGAGGACAAGTGGAGGGTTGCCACGTGGAAGAGAGTGCTGGAAGTTAATGAAGTGTGAAGTCTGTCCAATAGGGTTGTGGATAGCATGTAAATGTGCCCTAAGGACTACCAATTTGAAGTGGCAAAAGCACAGTCAGTGGGTTGTTGATATAAACCCTAAGGACTGTGATTTGATGTGTTAAAGTATTGTTGAGTGGGTTGTCTTATGTGTGCCTTGGGTACAATACTTGATGTGACAAATCAGAGTCAAGTGGGTTGTCTAGAAAGTGATAGATCAGTCAAAATTGGAGACTGAGAGAGGGTTGGGTGGATGCCCCAAGTACTGTCAACAAAGATCAGATTTGTGACAGTTAAGAGGGGCTGACTACGGAGCTCTATGGCAGTCATCTTTGAGTCAGCAAAGTGGCTGTAAGTGGGCAGTAAAAGAAGACCTCAAGTACAGCATTCATTGAGGAGCTAATGGGTTGTTAGGAGGCAGTTTGATGAAGCCCTAGTTCAGTGAATGCAGGGAGGCATCTCATGATAAGAGGGAAGTTTGACAAAGACCCTCAGAACATGATCCTTTGGAGCAGCAGAGGACATTCTTAGTGGGCAGCTTGGAAGCCCCTAAGAGCTGGTGAACTTGAAGGAGCAAGGGAGCAGCTAGGGGGCAGTTTGAGTAGCTTATGTTCAGTCTTCTTGGAGCAGCCAAGAGAGATTGATAGTGGCAAATTTGACGGCTGAGATTCAAGCATTTTGAAGTAGAGGAAGTTGTAGTGATCAACAGAAGAGGGGACAAAGGACTAGCCAGATGTGTTCAAGGAGCATCCTTCCACATGACCGGGAACAAGACGAATTTCAGCCACTGGAAGGAGAAGTAAATGCAGTTTCAGATTGAGCAAGGAGATGATGGTCAGTGTGTAGCTAGAGGAGTTGGTATTGTCAGTTTTCAGAGGGAGTTAGGTAATCCTTTTCATCTCAGAGATGTTCTCTATGTTCCAGGATTGAGGAAAAATCTTGTTTCGGCTGCTACCCTTGAGGACAAGGAATATGATATCATCTTTGGCAGAGGTAAAGTGTAGCTCCAGCACTTAGCTTTTGGATATAAGAAGCAAATAGGTGTGAGGGTGAAGAATCTCTACAAGTTGCAGTTAGAGACAGATGCAGCCTTGAGCAAATAAGGCAGGGAGAGCTCAGAGTAGAGAAGTGGTGGTTGAGCGAGAACAGGGTAGAGCTCTCAAGATGAAGCCTCATCAAGTATTTCAATTTGAGTCTAAGCTAGTTGGCAGATGGGCTTACCAGCAAGATGATGAGGACCATAGCCCAGGGCGAGTGAAGGCAGCCACTCAGTCAGAGACTCCCAATATAGGGAGAGTTCCATCCCAATGAGTAGGGGATTTGTTTAAGGGAGATCACGAGACATTGGATCTTCCAGTATCACCTTCAGCCAGAGGAAGTAGCCACAGACGTACATCGGGTACATGACACTTTCAAATCAGGTTTTACAGATGAAATCAGGGAAGTCTTCTAGTTCAAAGGGAGCAATTGCAGCAGTGGAGAACGTGGTAGTGTTGGAGACAGATCTAGGTGGACAAGGTTCTTCTAGAAGCACCTTCCTCGCTAAGAGTGAATGTTGAAAATACTAGCGAGAAAGGTTCCTTGATTTATGCTTTAATCAAAGGGACCAGAACAACTTTTTCCTTAGCATGCACAAGTTCCTATAAGTTAAGAACCAATTCATATAAGTTAAGAGCTAATTCCTAAACATTTAGGACAAATTCCTAAGAATTAGGGTGTGTTCCTATAAGTTAGAACAATTCATGAAACAGTTTGACTTATGCGTGCAAATAGAAGGCTCAGTTTCTTGTTTTCTAGTACAAATTATTTTTGGGAAAATACAAACAAGTGATTCTCAACTTCTAATTTGAGGCAGGACGAGTTGCATGAGTTAGTTAACTCATCAATCACTAGTTTGAGTTCCAAAAATAGAACTTGTGATGCAGGAGCATTCAACCCAAGGAAAATCATTGTAATTTAGTAGACATAGGAGGGTCATGTGTTTTAGGAAGTTAGGTTCCTAAGTGTTGAATTAATGTAATATTTAGGCTTTTGAGTGATTAGAATAGGAATTAATTAGATAATGTGAGTATGTTTGTAAATGCTCTCGAATAAAGAAGAACATGAGTGGTTAATAATGATAAGAGAGTTAGAAGTCAATTATAACTCTTAAGGCAGTTTCATGATTCAAGGAACTAGAGAAAGTTCTTAGGGATAAGTTAAAAGTGGACATAGAGGACATCTAAGAGTCAGTTCAATAGGTTTAGGGATTGAACCAAAATTAGTTCAACAGGACCTTTCTGGTATAAATGTAAGCCTACGGGCAGAGTAAAGGGAGGAGGCCACTGATACTGAAGATCAAGCCTGTGAGAAACAGAGAGTCTTGAATGTAATCATTTGTTTATACTTATATATACAGAGGTTTATTCCTAACTGTGTTAGTGTGTGGAATGAGTATTTAATGAATGAATTACATGTAAGTTGTGAATTCGTAGGTTCTGTAATAGAAGGTTGCAAGCAGAGTTCTGTAGATACGCAGAGGAGAGAATGATTCAAAGGAATCATCACGGGTCTTAGAATCCAATTGAAGGAACAGAGTGAAGCTCTGGAGAGAAGTAGCGAAGTGAGAATTCGCAGAGGAGTTAAGCTCAGAGAAGTTGAGTAGTGGAAGCGGAAGAATGAAACCCTTTGAAGAAACCTAAACCACATAGGAAACGCTGAAGAAACAACGAAAACCATAAAGGAAGGGTGAAGGAAGAAGCAAGTCGTCGAAGCATAAGTATCGTTGGATCTTATAGATCAATAGCGCGGGAGACAAGGAACGAGAACCATCAATCTCATAGATCAACGGTCATCGAATGCTGAAGGAGTACGGAGGATAATCGGCGAAGAATATTATTCAAAGGCAAGAAAGTGGATTTCGGGCGGAAAGAAGGGTTGTAAGCGGTTTTTACTAATTGGCTTTGATTCCATTCATAACGCGACAGGTAGCAGAGTAGTGGAGAGGGGAAACCGCTTTATTGGGCGGTTAAACCCCATGCTTATTATCTACCCGAAATCGGGGTGAGCCGTCGGATCTATTAAGGGTAGATCAACGACGGAGGTTATAACGCAATTTGTTTGATCGCTGATCGGAGTTTGAATGGAGAGCGCAATGGAAAGGCGATGGATGAGTGCGGACCCAACGACAATTATGAACGCAGGTTTATAATGTTTGAAGTCCGATTTTATGGTTTGGAGTGGGTTTTCCTTTGTATTCCCGTGTTTCCCATATTTTCCGATAGAATGAATGGTCCAGGTTTTTAATGTAAAAGCGCCAATAATGTGTTTCGACAGTGTGATCGCATATCGGGAAAGTGGAAGGAGTGTGTAATGTGACCCGCAGAAGAGTGATACCCCGATTGCGATAAAGGTAAAGCATTGATATTTGTGCAAAGGTTGTATTAAGTCGGAAAGGTATGTTTTAAGTGCATTTCTGTTATAAAAGGGTTATAATAGGAATATAGCGTCGATAAAGGGTTTTCATGTGTTAAGTCCAGTTTAACCAAAGTTTATAAAAGTGAAGGTTTAATGTGCGGGCTTAAGGGTTAATGAAGGTTTATAAAGGTGAATAAATCCTGATAGAGGAGATTGAAAGTTTGGGCTATTATATTGAATAATTCGGCATATGAAGTTTATTAAGAAAAGGGTCCTTAACCACTGATGGTTGAAGACTGTTGAACCTTAGAGAGTGAAATTCCTGGGACAAATGTGTTTATGCATGGTACATGCATATTATGGGTGTAAGCGGGGGTAAACCCTGCGTCATTAATGGTATCAGAGCAGCATTGTAATTGAAACAATTGGTATTAAAACAAAACAAAGAAATTATATGTGAAAGAATGAGAACAAAGTTATGTGTCAAAGATGTTTATGCAGGCAAGGAAGGATCAGATTCTAATCTGATAGAAAGTAGGCACACAGAGGCGATGTGTAGCAGAACTTGCAGATGCAAGAAATAGAGGACAATCCATTCAAGGTACAGGTGGAATGGTGAAACAAGATCATGCTGAGATATTGAAGGTGAGGTGATATGTTCTGTTTTGATTTGAGAATGTGTGTTTATACATTGATATGCAGGTGACAGCATAAGAAGGTGAGAAATTTGCAGCAATCTAGAGCAAGGAGTGCTCAATTGGTTCCAAAGAAAAGAACCCGAGAGATGCTAAAAGATTGAGCTCAAAGGAGAGAAGCTTAGTGAGGCATATGTAGCAAGAAGGAGACTTGTTACTGCAGAGAGATTGTTGCAGATCACAAAGATAATTCCACAGAGGATGTGGGTAGAATTGCTAAGGGATGAAGGAAGCTAGTAAGACTTTCTAAGTGAAAGAAGAGGTGGTCAGAACCAAGTATTTCATTGTGATTGAAATACACGAGGACAGTTGTGTTCTTGACAAGTGCAGATGAGTTGAAGCCTAGAAGGAGCAGATAAAAGTGCTCAAAGGAGGTTCCAGAAGATAGAGAACCAAGGGCTTGCCAAAAGACCAAGTACAGAGGAAAGCTTGGTGAGGTAAGTTGCAAAAAGGAGGACTTGTTGTTGCAGAGGCTTCAATGCAGCTCATAGTGAGTGTGTGAGGAACTCATGAAGATAGAGAAAAAGAAGATGACTACTAACAGTCGTAGCAGAGGTTCTGAGGAAGACCACAACAGAAGAAAGATGAAGAAAGGGGATGCCAAGGCAAATGGCAAGAGGATGAGTCAAGAGGAAATTGACAAAGTGATTGCAGAGTTAAAAGAACAACGCGATGCATTAAGGAGAATACTTGAGGAAAGCCAAAGACTAGGTTGGGTCTTGAGGAAGAAGCCAGTGAAGTGGCATAAGTTGCAGAGAAGGCTACAACAGAGGCAAGTAAGATGGTTGATGGAAAAACTCAAAGAAGCTGAGTTGGAAATGAAAATGGAAGTGTCCATTTGTGAAGCAAAACAGGGTGAAGTTCTAAGTGAAGATGGAGACTTGAAGACTGAAACTTCAAGTGAGGCCAAAGGGTCACATGGTTTTAAATCTGACAATTTGTGTATGTTTGCAGGTGAAACATGTAAAGAAGGACAATTTGTTGATATTGTCATAAAGGAGGAAGAAGACAAGCAGAATCTAAATTCTATTCAGGAAGAAGATGAGATAGATAGGTCTCATATACAGTTGGGGAAAGATATCAAGCAATCAAGTGAAGGGCTTGAGGACATTGAAGAGGAGACCATCAAAGAATTTCTGAGTCATAAAGAGAACTTGGAACGGCAAGGAGATATGGTGGCTGAAACATCAAGTGAGACCACAAGGTCTTCTGTTTTTAAAACTGATACTTTGCGTATTATGGCAGGGATTGCTGGGGAAAAGCAACCTTTTGAAGATATTTTCAGAGTAGATGAAGGTCTAGAAGTAAAAAGTGACAAAGAAAACTTCTCAGAAGAAGAAGAATTTGACTGCATACAGAAGAAAAAGCCTATGGATGAGTCTATAGAAGCTGTCATAGAGATGAGGAATCAGGATCTTATTCTGATGAAAAATGAAGGAATATTGTCTCAGAAAGGTAATCAAATGAGTTTGATTAATGATTTTGATGAAGAACAAATGCAGGAGAATATTAATGCAGATGGTGAGACAAGGGTAGCTCTTGGAGAAAGTAAACAACAAGATATTAAAGGCAAACTTGAAGAAGAGACTACATTAGCTGAAAACATAGTAAAGGATCATCAGTTCACAATGATGATAGGCACAGTGGAAATAGCCATGGAAGCTGTTGAGATAGTCAGAAAAAGAGAAGGACATCTACTAAAAGATGTTAAGTAGGAAGAAACCTATGCAAAGGATTTAACCTTTGGGAAAAAGGACATCTAATGATTTATCAATAACAAAGGAAGGTATGGAAAATTGTGTGAAATTTCCAAATTCTACTCCAATTGAAATTATTGAGTTATATAGAAAATTAGACTTTCAAAGAAGGGAGTTTGAAAAACAGAGGATAGATGTTCAAGATAGATTGCTAAAAAATGAAGACAAAAAATTTTCATGAATGACAATCATAAGAAAAAGGAGATGGTAATGAAAGTTTAGCAAATTGACATTGCAAAAGAAGGAGTTCACTATGGTGGACGAGAGCAGGAAGACATCATTAGAGCAGATGATGTGGAAAAGAGACTAGTTAACAGTCTCATGAGTTCTTTTGAGAATTCAAACCGGCATACTGATGTGCTAACAGAGGAGAAAGAAATAGAGCAGCAAACTGAATTGTTGCCAAAGGAAGATAAGGCACAGAAGCCTTATGTTTTTTATTTTAACAAGTGTTTTGTGAGTGCAAGTTTTGTTGCAAATGCTGGAGGAGATTTGGCATAGATGAACAACCAAATAAAAATGAAAGAAGAAGATTCTGTGGAAGAATTTAATCCATGGAACAGAGATGCTAAATTGTTGGAGAGAATGCTGGAAAGTCATGATTCAGTATAAACAGAAATAATCATGAAAGAGGGTAAGGATGAAAGGGAGGCAGTAAGCATACGAGATAAAGCAAAAGTAGAAGAAAAAGTAAACCAGCAACTACAAAGTAAAAGTAACCAACAACATTTTGAAGAGTTAGAGCAACAACCTGAAGCAGAGAGAAAGAGGAAGAAGTAAGAGGCAGAGTATGGACCAGTCCTGTTGGAAAAAGAAATTGAAGAATTGTGGCAGTTGATGATGAAACAAGCCATAGAGAGAAAGTTGATGACAGCAGGAAGGATGATCAATCAGAACTTGAACCTGATTGACAAGGAAAAGAAGATGGAGTAGAAGACAGCAGAAGTACAGCAGTAGCAAAAGAACAAAGCATTTGGGAAGCTACAAACTAAAGTTTGGGACCCTGGAGGTTTTTCAAACAACTTATGAAGACACATGATCAGGAGATCATGAATATTTTCTACTTTGGGAGTCTGATGCAGGAGTATTCAACCCAAGGAAAATCATTGTAATTTAGTAGACATAGGGGGGTCATGTGTTTTAGGAAGTTAGGTTCCTAAGTGTTGAATTAATGTAATATTTAGGCTTTTGAGTGATTAGAATAGGAATTAATTAGTTAATGTGAGGATGTTTGTAAATACTCTCGAATAAAGGAGAACATGAGTGATTAATAATGACAAGAGAGTTAGAAGTCAATTATAACTCTTATGGTAGTTTCATGATTCGAGGAACTAGAGAAAGTTCTTAGGGATAAGTTAAAAGTGAACAGGGATAAGTTAAAAGTGGACATAGAGGACATCTAGGAGTCAATTCAGTAAATTTAGGAATTGAACCAGAATTAGTTCAACAGGACCTTTCTAGTATAAATGTAAGCCTATGGGCAGAGTAAAGGGAGGAGGCCACTGATACTGAAGATCAGGCTTGTGAGAGACAGAGAGTCTTGAATGTAATCATTTGCTTATACTTATATATACAGAGGTTTATTCTTAACTATGTTAGTGTGGAATGAGTATTTAATGAATGAATTACATGTAAGTTGTGAATTCGTAGGTTCTATAACAGAAGGTTGCAGGCAGAGTTATGTAGATACGCAGAGGAGAGAATGATTCAAAGGAATCATAACGGGTCTTAGAATCCTATTGAAGAAACAGAGTGAAGCTCTGGGGAGAAGTAGTGAAGTGAGAATTCGGAGAAGAGTTAAGCTCAGAAAATTTGAGCAGTGGAAGCGAAAGAATGAAACCCTTTGAAGAAACCTTAACCACAGAGGAAACGCTAAAAAAACAGCGAAAACCATAATGGAAAGGATGAAGGAAGAAGCAAGTCGTCGAAGCATA
>APFE030031938.1:0-57610 GCA_000404065.3 Pinus taeda
TACTATGTATTGTTACATGTTCTCAATCAATATAATATACAGATAGTTGGGGGTTTTCAGCTTTATGCTTTCCCGGTGCACATACTGTGTTGATATGTGTGATTGATGCTTCAATGTGCGCATGTGAATGTTTCTTAATACTACTAAATTGATGATCAACGTAGAGGAGGTTATGTATTATGCATGATTCCGCAAACTGTGTATAATCAAGATAATCTCTGTGAATAAGTGTCATATTATTCAAAATTTCTACACGCTTGAATACTTTATATACCATGTCAACGCGCGGTCCTGCAGCGCGCTAACCAGGGTAGCATTTTTGATGTTCTCATCCGTTATGCCTTGGGCTTCCCATACAACCCTTACCACGAACTAGAACTGGCCTGGTTCCTCATTTCCCGCACCCTTAAATACCGACAACTTGACTGCGCTTGCCATTCCAACCTTCGGTGGTGGCATAGGTGGAGGTGGAGTGGGTGAAGGTGGATTTGACGTCAGTGAAGTAGGCGATGGCGTAGACGTAGGTGGTTTTAGTGGAAAATGCTGCTTAATCAACCGGACTGCGCTTCTTGGAGAGAACCTCGTGAGCTCCTCCTCGCTTTCCCGTGAAATAGAAATTAGCGGACTGTTCTCTAATCCTTCAGTTCCTCAATAGCCTCTTCCACTCCACGTTACGCCAGTAATCAATAAATGCGCATAATTTGTTTTTCACACAACAACATCTTAATCCAAGTGTTCATCGATTTAATATACTTACCCCGGGGTCCTTGGAGAAAGCGCCTTTCTGCTTCACTATAGCTTACAGTTGTGTCTATCGCGAACTCAATAATAAACCCTCCTATTACTCGATCCAACTAGTGATCTATTGCGTGTGCGATTTTATCTTCAGATACTTCTAGCCTGCACACCAATTCTGGGGTCCACACAATAGGTTGATCTAGTCTGCACCTTCCCACACTATCGGCTAACCTCGCGATCCACTCGTACAACTCTATTGGTAATGTTACGAAGAAGATTTCGTGGATATCCGTGTATATGTAACGATCCAACCACCCTTCCTCTGATATCCGCGGGTTTCTATTTTCCTGAACCACTAACTCTTGAAGCTTCTGATCCAGCCAATCTTCAAGCTCTTTCTTTGTAGGATTCTAGTGTTCCGACATCAGACATCCATTAGGCAGATCTCGTTCCTGGCAATGGAACCATTTGTTGGCTTATATGGACCTGACCCAAGTTCGGAAGAGTTATTTAGCCAAACAAATCCTGCAGCTACCGGCTCTTTCAGCGACAACCCATAGAGCACGGATTGAGGTCTCACCCGAGGTAGCAGGCCAGGGTGTTGGAACTAGGTTTTCGCACCCTTGGGATGTCTTGATGTGGTCTGGAGGGGTCGCGCACTGTTCTGCGGCTCCGCGCCACTCTGCCCCGCGTAGATTCGGACCCAGGGATCCCTTAATACTTATTAATGCGCTGTTCTAGATTCGATCTACTTTTTATTGTCTTTAACAAACATTTAATAGAAATAACCAGTTCGCGCACCCAGGAAGGATACAGATTTGCATAAAATCATAACATAAGCATACGCACATAGATCAAATAGTTATATAAATTAGCCAGATCCGCAATAATTCATATTTTACACAAAATTTCATAATCAACATATCTTTATTCAATTCCTTCACCAATACATCCAGATTCGCCCTACGCACTCAGCTGCAGGGGTCCGTGCACACAGCTGCAGACTCTACTAGGCCTCCTCACACACAGCTGCAGAGCCTATATCTACCTATCAACACCCTTGACTCAAACTTACAGATGCTTCAAGACTTCTCTCTTGAAAAACCCATTATAGTTTAGATCCAAGAATACATATCCCAAAAGCTGCTTTCCACCCATAGAGCCTCGCTCTATTTATACATTCCTATGGTCCATGGACCATGGACAAGCCGACTTACTTCCTATTGTTCTATATTATTTCTTGGGCGGACAACCTTTTGACTCAACTTATTTACAATTCGCGCTCCACGCACTTCGCAGAGTCTTTACCATACCTTTCCCCAAAATTGTGGACTTTGAGCCCCAAAATTGTTATGCGGGCCCTCTACTACCCAACAATAGATTCTGTAAGGGTTACCAGCTGAGGTTCTTAAAATCCCGCCATACCCAGAAGGGCTTAAGTTCCCTTTGAATGCATTGTCGAAATTGAGTTGGATGAACCCCTTAGGGGGTGGGTGAAATGTAGATGGGGAAGATATAGGAGAATATTTTCTAGCAGGCGGTGGAGGGATTGCTAATTGCTAGGTAAAATTGAGAGATGCCAAGATTGCTGTCTCTGTTAGATCAACTTTCCAATCATTCGGATCCCACCTTTCTAATAGAATTGTTTCTCTGGTGTTTTCATGCACAATACTCCAGGTGGAGACGCTGGAGAGGGATTGATCCTGGAATATAACTCTATTCCGTTCCTTCCAAATGTTCCAAAGGGTGAAACAAAGAGGCAGGTTTGAGGCACGATTAACTATGGGATTTTTGAAGTGGTTAGTAAGCTAGTACACAATCATGGTGAGAAGATCCCGCTAATGATAATCAATGGATCAAAAAATGTCAGTAGTATAGTTCTGGACTTCCTTTTGCAAATGGACAGACAAGCCAGAGGTGCTCCATAGTTTCCTCCTATACTCTGCATAGAGGGCATCAATATGGGCTCGAGAAGTCGTGCTTCAGCAGGAGGTTCCAGGTGAGGATCCATTTATGCCCTAGCAACCACAGAAAATGAGCTACTTTAGGCCAAACTTTGCCCCATCAAACTCTACTCCAAATTTGTCGTTTAGGAATGTTGAGAGCCTAAGCTTTCAAAAGGTAAGCCTCCTTGAGGGAGAGGGAACCTTTAGGAGAGTATCCCCATTGAATTTTGTCGTTATCCAGAGAGAATGGGATACATCTCTGGTTTAGTTGTTGCATCAGGTTCTACCAATCAGCTTGGGGAATCTCAAGATTCCAGTTGGCCAAAGATTTCTATTTATGCCATGCATGACAATCCTAGTACTGAACCTAATAATCTGCTACACGACCTTCTGAGTGATGGCAAAGAAAGGGTAGAAGGGTCTGCATGGAGGGGTCCTGAGATAAACTTGGAAACTATTGCCACGATTCCTCCCAGAAAAGGGCGGTTTTACTATTGTTAATCTCTCAGAAGAAGTGGATTGTGATAAGGTAGCTATTTTGATTGGCCAAATTCTAAATGGCTAAGCCATGAGGGGAGAAATTATCTCTGAGCAACATGCTCTACATTCTTCTTTGGCCATACTTCTAGGTCCATATTTTTTTCCATTGCTCAGTGCCACCTTGAAGGAATCACCACCATAACTTAGCCCCCATTGTTGTTATTTAGAGCACTAGGATCTCGTAAACTAAGGCCCCCTCGATCCTTAGGGAGCAAAAATTTGTCCCAGGTGACAAGGGGCCATTTTTGTTCTAATCAAGGACCTTGCCACAAGAATTTCCTAAATATAGAGACTAGATCCCGATAGATGCCTTTTGGGGGCTGGGAGAATAGAGAGCTGATAAATGGGGATAGCTTGCAGGACCGACTTCAGAAGGGTGGCACGCCCTGCCAGATTTAAAATTTTGAAAGTCCAATTGGACAATTTTTTCATTGGTTTTTCTCATAGCTCTTTCCAGTGGTTAATTCGCAAAGGATTTTTCAATAGAGGGATGCCCAGGTACTTGGACGAGAGAGTGTCGATTGGGAATCCAAGGATGTGACCTAAAAACACCTAGATAGGATGCAGAGTATTAAAAAAATAAACATAAGATTTTTTCTTATTTAATAACATACCTGAAGCAGCTTGGAATTCAACAAGGATGATGTCATAGGCCAAGGCTTCATGAACCGTCGCTTCCCCATATAGCAAATTGTCATCCACAAATTGTCGGTGGGTCATTGAGATGTTAGTTCCTGGGAGTTGAATTCATTTTAATTCATTCTGGTGTTTGAATGGTGTAAAATCAAAGCTGATGAAGAGAAAGGGCGAAAGCGAATCACTTTGCTTGAGTCCACGAGAGGAGTGGAAGGTGGAGGATGAGAACCCATTAACCAGAATGGAGAAACATGGAGTAGATCCAACGCAAACAATCTTCAGCAAATTTGAATGCTCGCATCTATGATATGAGGTATGACCAACTAAGCCGATCATAAGCCTTTGAGGGGTCCAGTTTAAGCATCATTCCATGTTTTTTCCGGCTCATGGGAGAATGTATCACTTCATGGGCAGAGATGATGTCATCTAGGATTTTTCTTCCCTCGACAAACCCTGACTTCTCAAGACTGATTATGTGATGGAGGATGGGCTTCAGACGTCTAACCAAGACTCTGGCCAAAATTTTATAAATCACATTGCAAAGAGCTATCGGTTGAAACTTATCCGGAGAATCTTCCTCTTTAATTTTAGGGATTAAGGTAAATATGGTGGCATTGATACTCGACTATATTTGACGTCTTTGGCTAGATTCCTCCATAAGATCTACTATTTTTGGGCCCATAAAAGACCAACATGCCTTGAATAACTCCATGGTTTATCCGTCTGGACCAGGGACTTTGTTGGAAGGTAATCCATTCACTACCATTTCCACTTATTTGAAAGATACCTGTCTCATGAGGGCTTCACTCTGATCCTCTGTTACTATTCGGGGAATGTGCTGAGTTATGCACTCTATATCTTCATCCCTGTTGATGGTTGCTTCAGGTAAGAGAGAAGAAAAATAGGAAGTGAGAGCTCTCTCCATATCTTGGTGAGATTCTAGGTTAACTCCCTCCATGAAGGAGATAGCAGAGATTCTGTTGTATTAGCGGTGGCTGATCATAAAGCGATGGGAGAATTTTGAGTTTCGCTCTCCCTCTCATAGCCATTGTATGCAAGATTTCTGTCCCTGTAACGTCTCTTCCTCAAGTCGCCTTTCCTTAAGCTAGCCTAGAAGGTGTCCTTCCTTCATTGCTAACTCCTCAGATCGCCCCTCACATACAATTTGCATCTCGGTCTTCTCCATTTCTTTCTCAAGTTTTCGCTTCTTAGATAAAATATCCTCGAATTCCTCACGATTCCAGGCCTTGATTTTCTACTTTAGAGCCTGGAGTTTTTTTGGAAGGTTTTCATGCGCATTCCTGGAGGAGTCTCGATTGTGTGCCACCAATCTTCCACCTTCTAAATGAACCCCGGATGCGTTAACAAAAATCTCTCAAAGCAGAATGTCGTGTTTTTCGGAGGAGAGAAGGCCAACATATTTAGGTAGATCGATTAATGGTATGATCCCAGTGTTAGAAAAATAGATGCCTCACTGAGGGGATCTGCTAATATCAAATCTTCTGACAAAAGGAACTGGTCGAGGAAGCATGGAACTTGGTGAGGAACTCCTCTTCGATTATACTAGGTATGAAGGCCTACCTTTGTTTACACATCTATTAAGTGGAGATCTTCGATCAATTCATTAAAGGCATTAGTGCTAGAGTTCAGCCAACGAACCCCTCCCCTTTTCTCATCCAGGTTCCGAATAAGGTTGAAATCCCCTCCCAGGATCCAGAGGGGGGAAGGAATGACTGGGCACAAAGCATATAGATTTTGAATGAATCTCTCCTTATCTTGAGGGGTAGAGGGACCATAAATTGTCATTAAATTGATCCAGGCATTAGACCCAATAAGACGACAAGATCCAGTGAGCGAAAAATGTGTTCAAATCTAATCTTTGAAGATTACCTACTGGGGTTCCATAGCACCGCAATCCCCCCCGCCATCCTGACTGCATCAATCATTATGACTTCATTGGTTTTCCAACTATATTTTCTTGCTTCTACGAGCTTATCTGTAGTCATTTTGGTTTCCTGCAACATTATAATATCCAGTTTTACTTTATTGATTTTTTCCTTTAGAGATCAAAGCTTAACTTTACTATTGCAACCCCGAATATTCCAGGAGATGATATTCATTAAGAAGGTTGGATGGATATGGGGAAATAATCCGTCAGTTTCCCCATTTGTCCCAAATTGAGTAATAGCTCCCTTGCTTCTCGAACACCTCCTTTGTCATTTTCTGGCCCTTCTTACCTTTCTGTGGAATAACAACTTCGGAGGGTTAGGGCCAATAGGTTCCCTTCTCTGCCATATCCATATGATTTGGGATCACCCTCTAGTTTCCCTGATCTGGCGCACCATTGATTAAAGGTATTACAAAATGTTGTCAATTGGTTAACTAGAATGTCTTTGATATTCCCCTTGAGCCAGATGTGGAGGATGTCCAACATTTTTCTTTAAGTTGGGCCTAGCCTATTGTTTTTCTTCTCTGTTTCCAAGACTTTACTGGTTTGATTCAGAACCTCCTTCAGTCTTCGATCATATTTTGTTGTTACTGGGGATTTTCTCTTTGGTGCAACCTTGTCTAGTTGGATGATGGCTTGACAATAAACCTCTATCGCTTTAAGGGATGCTGGGAACTTGCTATGGTCTCGATGGGCAGATTTGCGATCGGCTCAAGAGTATCAAGGGTTGTGAATGGGTACATATTCCCTTGCACGGGGGTTCACACCTCTTTTTGAATGGATGTTGAAGTTTGCGCTGGCGGAGATAATGGATGCGAACAAAAAGAAGGAGGGTTAGCTTGTGGCTTGGATGATCTATTCCACCTCCTTACAACTGGTTGGAACCCTTCCTAATCTCGTTTTTGATTAGCATGGAGATATTCTTTTCTATAGTGAGGGGGTCGTCACTAAACATATGCCCATACTCATGACATCTATGACATTTAAAGGGAACATGCTCGTAATATAAGGGTTGCATCCAAATGGAGTCATGGTACACCAAATATATTGATTCCAGTAGTGGCTAGGATATGTTCATATGAACACAGATGCATGCATATGTTGCATGTCGAAGTCATTTGGTGATCTTCGAGACTTTCACGAATTGACCAATCGCATTGCCAATCCCTTCCAAAATATCATGTTCCCAGAAGTCATCGGGTAGAAAGAATAGACGTACCCATACAGGAGCTACCTGGAACTCTTCATTATCGGGGTTATGGCATTCTTCCCAGTAACGGAGGAAAAGTCCAACACTATTCATGAAATAAGGTCCGTTTTTGAAGATACATTTCCTATCTTCGAGATCTATGAAGATCATGGTGAAGAAACCATTGGCTCTTAGGCAGAGTTCAATCTGAACTCTGGGGCCCATTTATGCTAGATCCAATGTAGGATATCTTATTCTCGAGGCCATATACCTAAGAATTTATAGATTAGGGCATGATCTTTCATATACTAGCGCAATTTCTCCATTTTTTTTTGGTAGGCATCGATTGTAGCCTCTAGCCTGACATTGGGCTCCCATGATAGGGGTGTCTACAACCATGGAGGTAGAAGTGGTAGGCGCCGCATTGCTAGATTGGACAAATGGGGTTTTTTCATTGCCTTGTGAATCTAAGTCACTCCCTTTTGCTTATGAAAATGTTGTAGTTACATTTCTTTTTGAGGATATTTTCACTCATTTTGGTGTCCCAAGTGAAATTGTAACAGATCAAGGTGCTTAATTCACATGCAAGTTGGTGCAGAAAATTATGGAGCAATACAAGATCAAACATCGAAAATCCACTCCATATCACCCACATGAAAATGGGAAAGTGGAGTCTACCAAAAAGGTACTCGAATCTATACTAACCGAGACCGTACACGTGCACATAAGAGATTGTGCAAAAAATCTTCTAGAGGCACTTTGGGCATATCACACCACATGGAGAAACACTATTGGACATACTCCTTATGATCTTGTCTATGGGAAGCAAGTATTGCTTCCAATTGAATTCCAAGTGGATACCTTTAGGGAAACAACAAAGTTGTGGCTTGATCTATCTGAAGCTCAAAAACAAAGATTGCCACAACTTAATGAGCTAGATGAGATCTTACAAGATGCCATACAAAGAAAGAACATAATCCAACAACAAAGAACAAAGTGGCATGAAAAATTCATCAAAGTCAAGAAACTCAAGGCAGGTGACTGAGCTCTTCTTTTTAATTCTAAGTCTAAAGATTTTCAAGGAAAATTTCAAACACATCGGCTTGGATCCTATGAAATAGATACTTTTTTTTTTAATAATGGAGTAGTTAGAATCATGAATATTGATGAAGAAAAGATTATCTTCCTTGTTAATGGGCATAGGTTAAAGTTATATCATAAGCCCTTAACAAGGGAAGATTTGTTCAAACATTTGCAACAAAATTCTGATCTGAAGTTAGTGAGAAGGGAAGATTTTTCTTCCTTGTCACTAAAAGAATTTCACTTTCTTTTTCTTCGAAAAAATAAGAAGAAAAAATCAGAAAAAAAAAGAAACAACATGTTGGAAATACTGAGAGGGGGGGCTGGGGTGAATCAGTATTTCTTTTCAATTGTTATTTTTACCAGTTAGATCACTTATATTTAGAACACAAAATAAACAATAAGAATAAATGTTTTTATTAATTTCTTCTTTACAATGAATCAAGTACAATATATGTAGGGCTCTAACCCTAGATGAAGACACTGATATTCAATATTCCGGGCTCCAACCTGTATTTTCCAAGCACCAATTTGGATTTCCAAGGCTCCAACCTTGTCAATTATGAGGCACCAACCCCAAGGGCTCCAACCCTATATCTAGTTCAGGCTCCGACTTGGTTTCTTGAGGACTCTGATCCTCTAGGGCTTCAACCCTATCTTCCAAGGCACCAACCTTATATTTTCGAGGTTCCAATCCTTAGCTTCACTTTTTCAAGATGTATTTGGTTATACTTCACGACTCCCAATGTCTTCTTCAATGAGCCCTGTCTATCTTCGTCTTCACTTTAGTCTCCACGTTATGTCATCAATGACAACCTTGATCTCTTAGAAGGTGTCACCACTGCTCTTCATCATACCCAAACAAAAGTTCTTCAAGGTCACCTCATGATGGATTCAATAAGCTTTTCCAAGAGTGACTTCAATGATCTTCTCCAGGAGTGTAATGGGCTTCTCCAAGAGTGTTCTTCAAGATCTAATAATTCTCTTGTGAAAATCCCCAAATGTTCCACTATTCAAGGTCTTCAAGTTCGTCAACTTGCACAAGCCTCCAAGGTTCACAACTATAGGTCTCCAAAATATGCAAAGAGTGTTCACAAGGGAGCAAATCCAAAATTGAGATAAAGTCTATCAAGGTTGCCTTTCAATTTTGCTTCAACAAATCTGCTCTAAAGTTTCTTCAGGTTTACTCAAGGTCAGGTCCAAAAATGCCTCAAAGATTGCTTTCAAAGTGTTGATCAAGACTGCCCAAGATATCTTATAGAAGCCTGATCCAAAAATGTTGATCCAACCTGCTTCAATATTTCTCCAAGAATTTTCAACAATGCTTCAATGATGCTCCATGGATGTCTTTAAGTCTTCTCATGAAAGGCTGCTCCAGGAGTCCTCAACTTAGCTCCAAACTCAACTTTCAGATGATCTTAACTCAGTTCTAAGAGTCCAATTCCAATGAAAAATCATTGCTTCAATAGTGCTCTTTAGAATTATGCTATACTCAGTTCCAAAAGTGTCTTCAAACGATGCTAAAATACTGTCCTTAAAAGCTTCAAATGATGCCAAAAAAACTGTTTTTTTTAATGTCACAAGGAGGCTCAAGATGATGGCCTCAGGTTCTGCTAGAAAGATGTTATAATTATGCTTCACAAAAGATACATAAGTTGCTCCAAAACAATGTAGCAAAATTAGGTATAAAGCAATGGTTCAAGGTCCATTCTTTGCCACTCTATGGTTTGTTTATGACTATTTAAGGTCTATTCAGAACTACCACGGTCTCCTCAATTCTCAGTCCCAACACAGGTCGAATTGAAGTCTCTGTCCATAGTCTTATGCACAGTTATGAGGTTCCAAATCATAGTTCCAAATTACAGAGAAGGGAACAAGTCCGAATTAAAGAGTTACACAATTTGTCACAGAGAGATCCAAAACAGAATTTGTGCAACAAAAATTATCTTCAATTTTCGTCTTACTTCTTTAGTACCTTAGATCCGAATTAGCTTTTCTTTGTACTTAATCGATTTTTATTTATTTTTGTGTGTCTTGGAATAATGAACATAACTTTGTATTTATAGTAGTTCGGCCATAGTTTGAAGGAACACAACTATTGAAGGAGCACGTCTGCTCATGTGAGCATACTTAAGTTGGCTGCTAGACTATGTTTAATTTTAACATGTGTGATTTTCAAAAAATATTATTTTTATAGTGGCAGGGAAGACAAGTTTGTGCTCGTTGGAAAGAGGAAAATGTACTCTACAAGCTGGTGAGGGAGTCACAATGAAATGATGTCTTCAATATGTCAAAAACTATTTTTCTTTATGACTATTTGGAATTTTTAATGCAGACCTTGGGATGACAATTTTGGTGTTTTTAGTGCAGACGTTGGGGATTTAGGATTCTTCATGTATAAGGTTAGGGTATTTTCATTAGGGCTTCAAGTATGGTCTTTAATCATCATCCATTGTCATCAAGTGTTTCATTAAGTGGTATCTACCCATCATCCATGTGTAAACATTGGTATCATTATGTGGTCATTAAGTGTAAACATTCATGTCATCAAGTCAAGAGAGGGCATGTCATCGTGAGGGCTATCATCAAGCAAGGACATCATATTATTAGGGCAAGGTCTTGTATCATGGGCATATTAGACTTCTTCATTAATGGCTTGACATCTTCATAATGTGAGGGCAACCTTAGCACCTAGGTTTTGTATGAGGTTCATGTATCACAAGAATATTTTCCATCTCCAGTAATGTCATATTGACATCAATGACAACCTTGAACAACATAACATAGGTATGAAAACCAATATTTTTGGCATTTCTATGCAGAAAATCTTAGCTGAAAACCAAGGGGTCCTTAGCAACTTAGGTTTTCACATTTCCCTTCTTTGCTTTTCCCATTTCCTTTTATCCTCCTTTTTGTTTGAAACAAATTTGAAAGTTTAAATAAATGTCTTTGAAGACTTTGTTTCTATTTTAAAGATATCTCTTCCATAAATCTTACCATTATTAGAAGTCATCAACATCGATAAATATCACCCACGTCAGCACCAACAAGTTTTCAACCAAATGATTAAGTTGGAGAAGTAGTTGGAGAATCTGGAACATTCCGTATCTCATTTCAAATTTTGCAACTAACAATGAATCTGCAAGCGTTTTTAACCTGTGAACATTCTAGAAGCATTACAAACCTGCAGAAAAGAAGACATTAGTACCAAAAGGTATTTCCTATAAGGTATGTATATAGGATGTTAAGTTAATTTTCATTAAAGAAAATAATAGACTTATGAGCTCATCGAATGTTGGCGATTCACTTTTTGAAATGATGACTGAAACCATGCCTATTCCTATTCCATCACTCATACTCATACCCCATTCCATCACATTAAAAATATCTTCCACTGCATACAAATATTTCAAATCACCTAGGTTTTAACAGTCCAGTAAATTTAGATCACAGATCACGGGGAATCATTAAGGAAGAGTTGTATCGAAATTCAACCACTGCCATAACAACCTATTTCACTCCAATTCTACCATCAATGAACCATTCCATCTCGTTGCTCACTCCTTCAGCCGTCCCTGTCAAAAGAGAAAATTCACGAGAAAAAATTCCTAGTCACCATGGGATTTAACGTCTAGTATGAGAAAAATGGAGTTAACTTTCTTCAAGCCTACCCACGAGTACGAGATTAGTTGCGGAGGTCAGGATGGCTTAAATTATTTAAAAAATTTGATGGGTATGAAGTCGAAGTCACCAGGGCATTCACTTGTGCTTTCGACTATGTATAGGCCAAAATTGGGGATATAAAGTTGATAATTACAGTCTCTAGTGGCAGAGGTGACAGGCTTGCCCATGAATGGCTAGAGTTGGTATAAAAATCGAAAGATCAAAGATAAAGAATGGAAAATATTCCTCCATAATCTAGGCATGACACTTCAATCTTCAAGAAATGAATACTAGTAACTGTACTTAAGTCTAAATGGAGCAATATTTTGTTAGATATTTAGAAATTCTTGACTTGTGAAGGTCGATATACTAAAATCTTCTTTTATTGTAATCGACACTTGATGCATTTCATTGAAGGAAACAAGTTAAAATATGCCATACTATTTGATGTTGAGCCTTAAAAAATGGCCTTAAGTATACAAAAGGACTCTAGAAATATTGATAGTGCTCTGTACCATCATGGGTTAGTGAAAATTATTGTAGAAACTCACCTGAGAACCATTGGAGCTAATTGGAAAAGTTTTCTGGTTATAAATCATTTCATAGAGGTACCTGAAGAGGAAGAAGTGAAAAAGACCAAGACGAGTCGATGTAGAACATTTCAAAACCTGTTGTGCTGTACAACAACCCCCCCTTTCTATAAAATTTTACACAAAATTTTTAATAAGAAATGGGTCCCTTTTTAAATAAACTTAGTTAGATTTGTGAATTAATGAATAAAACTAGTATTGACCTTATTACAAGAAAAATCTTTATTAAAAGGCCCGATGTAAAGAATTCACTTTATAAAGCCTTTTGATAAAAAATAAAGTGTTCCTTTAAAATATTATGAATAATTATACATTGCGATAAAGCGATTGGAGATCGCATATCGCAATGATAAAGGAACATTCACAAACAAAGCCTCATCAACTCCTCCAACCCAATTAAGGAAATCGCAATCGGCAATCGGCGATGTCAATGATAAAGGGACAAGGAAAAAGTGGTGAACTCATTGATTCAAATATTTATGTTGATCCCAAGCTTCTCAAAGAGTGGCAAAAATTTGATTCTATCATCAACAATACTGAAAGTCTACAAGGATTCAACACACTTGAAGTAACAACTGGTTAGAAATCAACATTCAATACAGTTCCGACTGAAGGAACTAGCGGCCCACCCATAACTCAAAAGGATGTAGAAATAATTCCCGAGAATCCAACCAATGAAATTGTTTTACATGTGGAAGAAATACCACCCTTGGATGTCTTCTACAACCCTAAGCATAGGGATGTAATCAAGAGACAAAGGAAAAAGAGGAAAATTGATCAATCTCCTCTTTCGCCTTCACAAATGGAGATAACAAACGTGGTATGGAGAGAAGAAGTCAACCCTTCTGAAGATCTCACTAAACTCTCTCAGTATGCTGGAGCATACACAACGGCTACAATGGACAAAGCATCGGAGGTAAGCAATTTGCTTAAAGAAAAGGACCAAGTAATTGTTTTGCTGGAAACACAGGTACAAGAGAAGCAACAGAAGATAGAGCAGTTGGAACAACTGTTAGCAGCCCAGAGGTAGTCAAATGATCAATTGAATGAGTAGTTTCTCAAAGAAAAACAAAGGATTGATCAACATGCAATTCATAAACAACAGGAACTATCCCAAGCATTGAGCAAGCTGCGATCATTACATGAACAGTTGAGCAAATCAAAAGAAGAACAAATCGCTCAACTATCACTGCAAATAGAAAGATTCAAAGAATATCCCCAAGTGCGAGAATTTAGATCAGAGGCTCTTCAAATTACCAAAGCATTATCTAATCAGTTGAGCCTATTATGTCATAATATCTCTCTCGTTCTTTCCCTATGTGAAATTTCATCATCTATGATTGATAAGTCAGTTGATGCGAGACAGAAGTTGGAGCAAGTAGATGAAAGATTAACAGAGTTTCTCTCTTGGCAAGAAACCAAAGAAGGAAAAGTTGCAAATCTACCCCAAATTCTGGAATTGCATAAAGAAATCCTATTCCTTGAATGGCAATCTCAATTAATGAAAGTAGAAAGGGCGACATCAAGATGCAGATCGGCAACAAGTAATCTGGTTGAATTGATTAATGATACTCTTTATTTGTCAAATTTAATTTCAGAGTGTTCTCCAGGGAAACTTCCATCGGTGAAAGCATTAGAACAGACATGGAAACATGAGCTGGAGCAGAGGGAAAAATTAATCGCAGACGTTCAAACTTTAACATGGGAAACCTTTTGGTTCTTCCTTGTTAAACCACATAGTCAACAAACATCGATGAAATGCCTCATCGATGCAATCGGTTATATGATTCCTGAAATTACTGATGCCACATACACTGCCCAATTACATTTGTGCATGAGTCATCCTCCAGAACTGCAACTGATGCTCGCCATTTGCCAGCTCAAGTCTCAAGATAGTCAGCCAAAACAGTGAACCATTTTGACTGACTGCAGGCATGCCTATTTTAAGAAGATTGTCACAATTTTTGTGATTTGGTTATACTAGCACATAGCACATTTATTTCATATTTTGTTAGTTTAATAGTATTTATAGACCCTTTCATGTTTTTAGAAAGGGTCCTCAAATTTTTGTATTAAGGCTTGGATCGGAAGTTGCACTACTGTGCTTCCAATATATTTATTTTTATAAAAACTGGACCTGAAGTCTGAGTTTTGATGAAGAATACTTTTATGTGATATGCACTATTGCTTCCTGTAAAAGAATTTCCAAGTTGAAAAGCGGGATCTGAATGCAATTCATATCGGAGGAGACTCAAACACATATGGTACTACTATCTATGTTTTTGCTTCATGCTTTTATGTGAATCAACATTTATTCATTTTGCTATTATTGATGTATGTATATGCTTTCACAACAATTCTTTGACTTATCACTATTAAATGTTTAAGAGTTGTTATTTTTCATACATATGTATGTCAATGATATATAAGGAATAGTGCGAAAATGTTTTAATTATTACTTTGTTCAACTACTTGAACAAAGTAATTATCATATGAATAAATATTTTTGTTTATAAGTAGAGTCATCTATATGCCTACTTGTTAATAAGAATCATCAAAAATTGCACTAAGAGAAAGATTTCCTGGGATAGATTAGTTATCTATATTATTGCATTTTAGAATAAATCATCCATCATTCCCATTAGATATTAGAAAATCAATCATTTATCCATCCCATTTATAAATCATTGGGAAATTGGTCCCATAATATCCAGTCAGAGTCACCACACCAAACGGAAAAGGAGTTGCCTTTAAGGTTCGGACCGGGTGGTTTTCCGCGATGTTGATGCACCGATTTTCGAGGCATCAACATTTTTGGCGCTAGAAGGAGGGGATTTTTGAGGGCATGAATGGCACACAAACCCAAATATATAGTCCATTATGAGAGTAAATCTCCCTCCACCTCACCTTCGACTTCTCCCTCACATGCTGGAACTCCAGTTTTCAAGTGAGAAGTTGAGGAGACAACAAACACTGCTCAACCCCAAAATATCTCAAATAAATTAACTCCAGAATCTCCCGAAGTACAGTCTCTAATCCACAAACTTCAAGGATTCTCAATATCACCATATAAATCTGAGTTATCTCAAGTCAATTGCAATTCATTCCTTCTCACCCCCTCACTAGACTTCAGAGTGAAAAGCTTGGTATTGAACCTAATGAGTTACCTTTGCCTAAAAGGAAAAGGGCAAGGAAGACAACTGAAGGGTCTAATAGTGAAACTTTCTCATCATCATCATCCATTTCATCTTCTCCATTGCAAAGTCAACCATCCACTCCTCCACTCTAGATTGTCGTTCATCAGTGCGCTGGAACTTCAACATCTGTTTCTCAACTTTCTCAAACTTCAATATTTGCTCCTTCCCAACCATCTGGAACTCATCGACACTATCATCCATTAGTAGCTTGACAATGGCACAGAACCCATGAAATAATCCTGGTGTAGTCATAATGCCTGCACCTTTGAACCCATTGCCAGCTCATCCTGAAAAATGGTTACCAAAATTCAATCCAGATGCAGGCATATAGGAAGATGAACACATAAACAACTTCATGTTGTTAGTCAACTTAAAAGGAGTTACTGAGGAAGATGTGGTTGTTAGACTTTTCCCTTATACCCTACAAGGATTAGCTGGGTCTTGGTACTTTTCCTTACCATCAGGATCCATTACTAGTTGGAATATTTTCCAAGGACAGTTCTTAACTAAATACGGTGATGACAGATTTGTAGCAAAATTAATAAACGATCTTTCAAATCTTAGAATAGAGTCTAGAGAGCCTATAAAAGAGTTCAATTCACGATTTAATAAATTCTTAAATAAAATTCCTACTACCTGTTATCACCAAAATAGGTCCGTGATAGGCTGCTGATCAGACTATCTCAGTGTAACTATTTCAAACCAATCTTTTAGCTAAGGCTTAGCCTCCTCAGCCTGAGAGGGCTCTCTCAAAGGATTAATGATATTGATTGATGATAATATAGATGGCTAACTCTATCTTGGGTTTGTGTGTTTGTAGGTTGAAAAGATGAAGGCTTGCTACCATTGGGCTATGGAGTCAACAAGTTAATAAATTCAGCGGCAAGGTTTCTTGACATGAAAGCTGAGGAAAATCGGGTTTTCAAACAAAGATAATTCACTCAAGGAAATAGGTCATCACAATAATTCCATTACTAAAGGAAGTCAGAGCATAGGGTTATGAATTCTGAGTAATAATAACGAAACTTACTGCTAGTAGTTCAAAGATAGTTTACTAACAAATGTAGAAGATACAACCATCTCATTTCTAAAGGAAGTCAGAGCACATGGTTGTGAATTCTGAGTAATAGCAATGAGATCTACTGCATAAACACAAAAATTCCATTACTAAAGGAAGTCATAGAATAGGGTTATGAAATCTGAGTAATGGTAATGAAACTTGCTGCTACTAGTTCAAAGATTGTTTACTCACAAACTGCAAAAAGACACAGTCATCTCATTTCTAAAAGAAGTCAGAGCACATAGTTGTGAATTCTAAGTAATAGCAATGAGATCTACTGCAAATGATTCAAAGTAACATATAAATCAAGACAACATTAACCCCATGAGAACTCAGATCTGCTCAGAAAAACCTCTCTGCATTACTGATTATAGTTCATAGCATAAAGCAGTAGCTAGGCCAAAAAGTCTTCAGACCTTTGCTAATTCGACCTCTTGCTCTATATATAATATTTACAATTAATATTCCATCATCCCTCATCAAGATAATTCTAATTTTCCATCAGTGACACCTATTGACACTTAAAACTAACTATTAAATGCAAATGACACCTAACTAGCAGTGCTAGAGACCTAATACAACTAGGAGTGTAACTCCTTATCATGATTACAACAACCTTATCTAAGAATTTAAAGCATTATTGACAACTTGCAACCTAAATAAGTCGAATTTGATGAAGCCTCCCACGTGGTCATCTGACTGCTGAAGACAAACCCTAGAAATTAGGGAACATGTTTCCCTGTTTTTAGGTTTAGGATCCCTGAAAATGGCACGTGGGACAGAGCCTTTATCTCCTCATCCATGACACATTTTTCGAAACTGAAGGAGGTTTTTGTAGTCCATGACTTCTAGAACAAAAACCTCTCTTTTTTTTCGAAATACCTCTCCAGCTGTCCAGAATGTGTCTTTGAAAAACAGGTGTAAACCAGAGAAATATGCTTGTGAAAAACTGCACCTACAACAGTTTCGTAGCGCAAGTTTGGTCCTTCATTTCTCCCAGATCATAATGGATTTGAATAAAGTGGAAAAGGTTTTTGTACTTTAGTATCTTAGGAATGAAAACCTCTTTCACTTTTGAGAGATGAGTTTTCAAATGCTCAGAACCGCTTCTAGAAGTTGACTGGTAAAAACAAGAAGACAATTTGATTGATAAAGTTTGAAGTTAAAAAATGTCTTTCCTCTACTTGTTTTGCTCTTGATGGATGTTGACACTTTGTACATGATCCTTTGTAGAGATTCTCCTTCAAAAATATTTGCCTTTGTCTTTCAACATTGGTCCATGAAAGCATAATGTGCAGCTACAACAGTTTCGTAGCGCGCTATGAAACGGCTGTGTAATTTTAAAAACACAGCTTCAGGTCAAAAATTCAACTCTCTTGATCTTTCCTTTGCTTGAAATGGCCTTTCCATCTGCCATGATTTTGTTCAAAATTTCTGTGTGATTTATTTTAGCTAACTTGCTCCTGGAATTCCTGCAACGTGAATATTAAAGAAGAATTTCGATCACTGCGTCACTTGCAATGGATAAGGAAAGCTGCCTCGCTTGCAATAGATAAGGAAAGCTGCCTCGCTTGATCTTCAAAGAATTCAAATTGAACACCTGTCAATGTGCTCTTCATGCATGAACCCAAACTTAAATCATAATTGTGAATACTTGGCTCTTTTTTGAAACTTGCAACCTAAGCATACCAAGACACCTAACAACTCTAATGATGAGGATGAATGGCTGTATGTGATAGGCATGGTTCAAGGACTGACACATGGTGATGAACAATTAATGAATTTTGATGGAAAAGACAATTAGACAAGATCTAGCACAAATCCTTGATTTCGTAGCGCAATTAGTGTAAACTCTGTGTTTTGCGCTACGAAATCTCCTAGTTACGAAACTGTCTAGGTGTTTTCGTAGCGCACATAGTGTATTTTTGTGAGTTTGCGCTACGAAAACTCCTAGTTGATTTCGAAATGCATGTAACTTTTGAAACAACCTTAACACATGACACTTTGAATAAATGTGGGACCAATGGTGGGTAAAACAAGATTGTTGACCATATTTAACAAAGGGAACAAGACTCCTAGGACCTAGACACTAAAGCAAACATGGAAAAACTAAGCCCGGACTAACACCTAACCTTTACAATGAAACTGATTTCAAAAAAATTTGAAATTTTTTCTTAAGTGATAACAGTGGCTCCACTTGGGATAGTGTGCTCCTGCAGTACACTAAGAACTCGCAGGTCCAATGCTTTATCCTTTTATGACAAACGAAAATTTGCTTGACAAGCATCCCCTTCAAGCTTCTTGGGCCTTCACCTCGGGCTTGAGCTTGATGATCACTGTAGGAGAGAGAAGTATATATCTACTAAAAAAATGCTCAGTCAACCTTGAGCTTATTTGCATTTTCCTACCTACCTACCCTATCAGTTGCAAGCTCCACTTGTAGCTCAAGCAACATGATATTTCCAATAAAGCCAATCAATTGTCCTTTCTGATATTGGAGGCTCTTGACTGCATTCAACCTCAAAATAACCATGATAGTGAGATGACAAAATCAACTTATAATGTATATGATCTTCATAATGCAAATGAAATTGAAAAATTGGTGTGCAAAGCTTGCATGTATTCATTTATAGGGTCAAAGAGAACATGGTTATTTTGATAATCATCATAACATTCTATCTCTTCAGACAACTGATCCTCAGCCACACACGATTTATTTGATATGCTATCCAACTGCTTTTCCGAATGATTCCCACAAACAATGTAATTTTCCTCCTTATTATGATCATTCATTGATGTAAGCTGTTGCAAGGAATCACAAAATTGAACAACCTTTTCCTCTACCTGAAGATTATAAAATCTATCTTTCAGTACTTCTTCATGGGGTTTGGAATCAATTTCATACTCTTTATGATCAAAAGACTGGCAAGTTTGCTGCATCTTCTCATTTATATCAAAGGATGAAACATGGTTTTCATAAGTAAACCCCTGCTGATCTTCATGCTGCATTTCATGAGATGTTATACTTTCTTCTTGGTGTTGAAATGCATTATTATGAAGAGCCTCTAAAATTTCTTCATCCATAAATTCATCATCATCATAACAATCCTCCAAGTATTGAATAAGACTTAAAGAACGTCTACAACAATCTTTGAGCAGCAATAAAGAAGGATGGCATTCTTTATACATCTCATATAATTCATCATGAAAATTAGCAAGCGAATATATTGAACCATTTTTCAAACCTTTATACCAAGACCATGCTTTTCCTTCTAAAGTGGTCATAAACATCTTCATGAGACAATCTTCAGGGAACTGAACCTTAAGACTGCGTACATGCATATGAAACCTAACCAAATGAAGAGCAACATTGTCTTTATTTTCATCTTTGAATATTGGAAGATCCTCTAACCAATCGACCTTTGGCATAGGATTTGGAAAACCAGGGATATGAGACCGATTCATAGGAGCATACCTGGCATTCACTCTCATAGTGGAACTCATCTTGGAACTTCATCAAGCTATTGATCTTCTAGTAGTGGAGTCACCTTCCAATTTTTTATTCGATGTGTGGAGTTGCCAAGGTAGTTTTGCAACCTCAAAAAGATGTCTGAGCTTCTGCTACCTTCAGAAGTTCAGCCTCTTAATTTCGGGAATGAATAGACTTTAGGCTTCCGGCAGACGCACCAAAATGTTATCTCAAAATCAGACCCTAGAAGGCTGCTGACCAGGAAGACCTTAAGTAACTATTTCAAACCTACTTTAGGTTGAGGCTTAGCCTCCCCAACCTGAGAGGGCTCTCTCACAAGATTTAAGATTTGGATAATGAATAAGATGGCTAACTCTATGGATTGAAATCAAATGAAAATGTATACATGGTTGAAATGCAAATCAACAAGCATCTATTGGGTTATGGAGTTATAGCATGTTTTAGTACAACAAGAGATCAACTTACATGGAAGTCAGGGCATAAAGAGTTTTAATCTACTAGCAAAACAATGACATGATATAGGAAACACAATTTATGAACACATGAAGGAAGTTAGAGCATTATAAATGAATTCTAAGTAACATGTGTTCATACCACTACAAGTGAGCAAATGAAGAAATCCATGAGGAAATAAAACACATAAAACCCTCTTTGAATCCTGAGTAGTAAGGCCAAACTTCTGCATTAACATAAAACATACAATGTTCTGCAATAACATAATATGCACTGTTTCTCTTGAAATTTCCAACCCTTAATACATTAGTTCTTCTCCCATATATAGAGTTAATGTATATTAATTCCTCCATCATGAGGGGAATTCGAGTTCCTCCTAATTTGACACCTATTGATACTTCAAACTAACTATTTAATACAATTTAGGACAGCTAACTAGGAGTCCTAGAGACCTAATACAACTAGGAGTGTAACTCCTTATTATGATTACAACAACCTTATCTAAAAATTTAAAGCATTCTTTGACACCTAAAACTCCATGAAGTTGAATTTTATGGTGCTCATAACCTTCCAGCTGGCCCTTGATGACTCATCCTTTTGTTGTTCCTAGAAACTAGGAGACTGTCCCTTGCTCTGTTCTAGCTGAAAAATAGGTCTTGGGACAGAGCTCATAACTTCTCATATAAAATGTATTTGGAAAAACTGAAGGTAGCGTTTGTGAACCAATCCATTCTAAACAAAAAACTCTCTTGGTTTTTTGAAACATATTTCCTATCGCCCAGAATGATTCTTTGAAAAACAGGTGGAAAAATATGCTTGTGGAAAATTGCACCTACAACACTTTCGTAGCACAAGTTTGATCATTCCTTTCTCTCAAATCATAAATTATTTGAAGAAAGTGGAAGAATTTTTTGTACTTCAGTATCTTAAGAATGAAAACCTCTTTCAATTTTCAGAGATGAATTTTAACTTCTTTCAAACGCTTCTAGAAATTGACTGGTAAAAATAAGGAGAGAAAGTTCCTCATTTTTTTGCTTTTGGTCTCCACAAGGATCTTCGAAATTAATTATCTCTGTTGTTCTTCTTTGATTACACAAAAAATGTTTTGGAATATTTTGTTTTTCATGTGTAGACCTTGCCCATGTACCTGTATGAAGACAAAACCTTCTTCAACGCTACCTGAAGTATGATGAAAAATACTAGCTGTGATCACTTTTATAACAAATGGCTTATGGTTCATATATGCTTTTCCTTTTCCCTTTTTTCCCTTGCTAGATGTTTGTGTTGTGTGAATGATCCTTCTTCAAAAACTCCCTTTCAAAAAGGTTTCCCTTTTTTTCCTCAAAACTGGTCAACTATATGAAAATATGCAGCTACAGTAGTTTTGTAGCGCGCTACGAAACTGCTGTGCACTAGGCATTATCTTCAGCAGTTTCGTAGCGCGCTATGAAACTGCTGTGTAATCACGAAAACACAGCTTAATGCCAAAATTCAACTGTCTTGAGATTATTTATCTTGGAATGTACCTTTCATCTGTCCTAAAGTTATTCAAAACTAAATGCAAAGGCATCATTCTTCAAGGAAAAATTCAAAAAAGGTAAATCATCAAAATTTGAGGACTTAACCTTACTTGCTGCGTGATTTTCCTTAGTTAAGGAAACCTTTCCCGATGTATCTTGCTTCCTTTATTGCAGGTGAAGTATTGAGCATGTCAACTGACCACAGAGCCTCCATTTTTTGAAATGAGCTTCCTTGATTGCATGTTTCGTTGAGGTTTTTCTTAGTTTGGCAATTTCAAAATTTTCCAAATTCAACTTTCTCTTCAACTCTTCAAAACTACATTCCTCTTGTTGAGAGATGACTGCCTTACCTCTGTCATTTTTATACAACTATTATGATGTTTCCTTAGCCCTAAGGATAAGTCCTATTTCAGTTCTTATGATATCTCCCTTTCTTTGGACATTTTCTCCTTTGAAATCACTTTAGATAAATCAACCTGGAAGAAAATGCCTTGCTTAATTGAGGAGCTTCCTTGCTTGAATTTGATGAATATTTCTGATCTCTGATCACCATGGGCTTGTTTGCTCAAACTAAGAATTGTATCAAATGGCTATTGCATGAACACGACCAAGATCAACATGAGTATGTCTAGGATAAATTAACTTTTACCTTACCCTTTTCCTTTGAAATCTTTTCAGTGATAACAATCTCTTTCATATTTATAGATTTTGAAAGAGAGGCAAAAAGGAATCTCCAGAGGTCCCTTTCCGTAGATAGTATCTCGAATCTTAAAAGGTAGTAAAAAATATTCAAGAGAATCTCTTAGCAACATGTGACTAAGGTATTCCTTTTTCGTACATTAGTCTAGCTCAGTCCGGAAAAGGGTTAAACTCATACTGAGTAGACATCATTTCATTTACTTTAATGAGTTCGAAATGACAAGTACTCAAGAATCTTTTCATATTTCGAGAATTAGAAAAGAGTTGAAAGATGACTCGAGGGGGGTTCCTTTTTCATTTATTTTTTATGAATCCAAAAAAGAGATAGAATAAAACTCGATATTTCAGTCAAAATCAATTATTTCAGTCAAAATCAATTACCGTCACCAATAAACCATAACCTGCCACTACACGTGAAAAAATGTTACCTTTTTCGATAAAACATTAAAATATAGGTAAAATATGCACTAAATGGTAAAAAATACTTCAAAAATCTTATATAAATTCAAGAAGTAAAACCAAATTTACCATTTACCATTTTGTAATTTGGAGACAATAATTTACCCTATTTTTCCCCAATATTCAGATGACGAGTGCGACCGATCCATGGCACTGTTCGACGAATCGTTTGTTGCAAATAAGAGACCTATCCTTCTTCTGTATTTTAACAGTATTTTTAAGTGATTTCATTAGCAGGTTAGGTAGTGAAAGAGGCTCATTTTGTTGTTTTTTGTTTTTGTTTTGTTTTTTTGTTTGGTTTTGTTTTGTTTTTGTTTTTGTTTTTTGTTTTTTGTTTTTTTGTTTTTTGTTTTTTGTTTTTTATTTTTTTTTTGTTTTTTTTTTGTTTTTGTTTGTTTTTTTTTGTTTTTTTGTTTTGTTTTTGTAGGTTGTTTTTTTTTTTTTCTGTTTTTTGTTTTGTTTTTTTTGTTTTTTGTTTTTTGTTTTTTTGTTTGGTTTTGTTTTTCTGTTTGTTTTGTTTTGTTTTGTTTGTTGGTTGTTTTTTTTTTTTTTGGTTTTTTTTGTTTTGTTTTTTGTTTTTTGTTTTTTGTTTGTTTGTTGTTTGTTGTTTTGTTTTTGTTCTTTGTTTTGTTTATTTTTTTTTTTGTTTATTTTTTTTTTTTTTAATGTCAAGGTTGATCAATGCAGGTTCTATCCATTGGACCCACTCTTCTCTCCCTGAGCTCAATGGTGTCATTACATTGAAAGCACAGAAAAATCGTAAATAGAAGTGATGGAACTATGAATCAAATTTTTTCAATAAATCTCTTAAATTACTGAGTGTTTTGCAAATTTTTCACTGTAGAAGCTAATAAAAACTTTGTTTATTGATGTTTCACAGGTCATTTTCTGGAGAAAATGGCTACTGAGTGGAAGGAAAGAGGTCATGTAGCAGAATACGATCAAGCAACACAAGATATAAATTGCATAAGGGATCTTCGAGCATGTGGATTGATTAAATTCTTCCATATCCCTGGGATCAGAACCTAGATGGAATTACTGCAACACTTGGTAGAATGGTGGAATGTAGATTGCCATATGTTCATCATAGGAGACCAAGAGATCAAAATAGAAATTATATTTGTCCAGGAGGGTACAACTAGTTCAGTTGTCTAGTTCTCTTACAGGAGGAGAGAGTACAAACATGATGATAGCAAGACATTTCCCAGGTTCCCACAAGACAAAGAGTGGGAAAACTGATATTAAAACTATCACAAGCCTTCCATTAATAACAATTTTACTTGCTATAGTCTGGGTAGATGGGGTCCAGGCTCTGCAGGAAGTGAGCAAGTCTCAGTTCCAATATGCAGTAGATTGTCTTAGTCCTATAGTGTTCAATCGGTGCAAGGGATTACTGGCCAACATGATGGTCCAACTCACTAAATTCAATACAACAAGACTTAATTGGTTTGGCTAAGGATTGATCTTGGTGACAGTCTTCCTAGAGCATGTCCCATTGTTAAGGTATTAGTGGATAGAGCTGGAAGCACCTAGACTTAGGGATCCATGACTACTGAGGTGGGGTGAGTTGATATCTCATCATGGAGGTGGTCAACATATTTCCTTCCCCCCCAATGTTCTTTGGATGGCTACGAAATCAGCTCATTATGGTAGACGATTGGGGCTATGTTAGTACATATTTTTGGGGAGATTCTGATATCCCACTTCCACCTAGAGCATAGTGGACCGACTCAGGTAAAGACCTATTTTTGAAGTTTTTTCAAAATTTTCAATTTTTTATTATTATGTGAACCGAGATTGAAACTTATGATACTTTGCAGATGTTGGACCAAAGAGACCTCTAAGCGTTTCTCCAATAGCCAAGAGGGTGGCACGATAAATTGAGGATGCACCCCATGAGGAGGGAGTTGACCCTATGGTAGAGGTGGAACACAACTTGGAGGCTATGAGGAGAGGCATTCTAGAGTATGTGACTATTGATGAGGTGCCACTCCAATATCAGAGGCATATCTTTGGAGTATCAACTATTAGGTCAAGTTATTAGGGTCGTCTCATGCTATCATGAGCACCATGTTGGAAGATAATAATGTCTCTAGTTTTATTTTCTGCACTTATGTAGGCTCAATAAGCCATGTGTCTCAGAACATAGATTTTAATTTTTGATGTAATAAACATTTTTCAAACCCTATATATATACATGTTTTATCCTATGTACTTGATGTTCTTATTAATGGAATTTTTTTTCGTTTTTTACATATGCTACAAATTTCGATCTAAATCATAGCTAGCTAATGCATTTGTCAATGTATTTAGATGTCTTGGAATGTGTTGATATGTGATGTAATCAAAATTTCTTTCCAAGAGACGAACACAAAAATAAATCCTTAAAGTGTTAGGGTTTCTAACGAAATAATGTTCATTTAATTGTAGATCAATGAGTTGTGAATCAATTTTAACAACTAACACCCTAATACCAAGAGAAACAACTTCTAACAACAGTTCAACGAATGCACTATATTTAGCTATGTTATTAGTTGTATGACCTAAACATATACACTATAAAATCATTAACTCATTATTGGAATCAAAGAGTGTCCATGCAGTGGAGGACAAATTCTGTGTACTATGACAAGCACCATCAGTGAAACAAACATAAGGAAGAGGGTTCGTCGACCTTTGCAAACCAAGTGGAACATGTGGTAAGAAGGGGAAAACATGTTCGGAAAAAATGCAAACAATCACACCAAAAGAATGCACACTAATGAAACACACACTAATGTAAAAAGTATCTATGCAAAATCAAGCGTAATGCTTCCCATTGCGGGGCTCAAACAACTGATTTCCATCATATTCATCTAGCTCATATGCACCTTTTTGTAATACTCGTTTAATAATATAGGGTCCATGCCACATAGGTTCGAACTTTCTACCACCTAATTTTTCGTTAGCTTGATCATACATTAAGACCAAGTCACCTTCTACATATGTAGGAGGGTTCATGGTTTTATCATAATGAGGTTTGACTTGTCTCTTTTGAGCCTTAGTTACCAATGCGGCAATTCGACGAGTCTCGTCAAGACGTTCTAGGTAAATAAATCATTCTTCCTCAAGTGAAGAACTAGGAAGTAGTTTGACAACTAGCTTTAAAGATGGGCTTTCACATTCAATAGATAGGGTGGCTTCTAGACCGTAGAACAATTGGAAAGGCGTAAATCTAGTTGTCATTTTAGTTGCAGTTTGGTAAGCCCATAAGACCTAAAGAAGCATGAGATGTCAGTTCCTTTTGTGCATCCCAATGGTTTGTTCAAGCATAGTGACCAAAACTTTGTTGAGAACTTCAACTTTGCCACTAGCCTATGGGTAATACAGAGTTGAGATGTCATGACATAAGCCCAATTGAACAGTGAGTTATGTCATCTTGTGATTTTAGAAATGGGAGCCATGGTGGGTGACTATGGCTTGTGATACACTAGACCAAGCTATAACATGGTTAAAGAGGAATATAGAAATAATTTCACCATTGACAGTGTATGTAGGCATCGCCTTGGCCCATTTTGTGAAATAATCAACAACAACAATGATGTACCCATGGCCCCACGACCGAGTGAGGGTAAAAAGTCATAAAATCAATACCCCATTTGGAAAATGGTCCATTGGTGATAACACGGTGTAAGGGCATGGGTGGGGTTTGCTGTTTCCAGTTGTAAATATGGCAAGAATGATATTTTTGGACTACAAGAATGAAATATTTGAAAATAGAGGGCCACAAATAATTGGCGCAAATGATGTTTTGAGTGGTAGCATATCTTGACATATGACCTCCACAAGCTTGAGAGTGGAAATCATTTAAATCCTTGTCAGCTTCCTCATGCGCCAGACACCATCAAAGGACTGAATCCACATCAATGTGGTATAAGGTATCCACAATAATGCGATAGGGTTGGGGTTGGTGCCAGATTCAATGTCGTTCAAAGCAAGATAAATATGATCTAAAGGTCTGGGTTTGGAGATATATGATGATATATCCATACCATTGATCATGGGTGCTAATAAGGAAGAGAGATTCATCGTGAATCAACTCATCATCCATACCATGGATCATGGGTGCTAATAAGGAAGAGAGATTCATCGGGAATCAACTCATCTGATATAGTAGTGGTTTTGGCAGAGGGAAGGTCACAAATAAACTCAACAAAAACTAGTGATTTCTTGGACTTAGCTTCGGTGAAATCTAAGTCAAAATCCTGCAGGATGTCAATCCATTTGGAGTATTTTCCACCAAGTAATTTCCGAGATAGAATATAAGTCATGGGGTTACAATATGATATCACTATAGTTTTGTGTAGGAGGATGTAGTGGCTAAAACGTTGAACAACATGAACTGCTTCCAATGCCAACTTTTCTACTTGGGAATATCGAGTCTCAACATCAAAGAGATTATGGCTCAAGTATTAGATAACATTTTCATTTCCATCATCATCATCTTGAAATAGCACCATGCTAATGGTACTGTTAGTGGTGGCCAAGTATAGGAAATAACCGCTATGGTAATTAGGAGGATGCAACAAAGGTGTGCTAATGAGTGTAGTATTTAAAGCATCAAATGATTTCTGAGAAAGGTCAGCCCAAATGAATGGGAACCCTTTCTTCAAAAGGTGAGTAAATCCCTTGGCAAGCTCAATGTAGCTTGGGACGAAACAACAAAAAAAGTTTGCCTTCCCTTGAAAACTCCGAAGTTGGTGTAAAGAAGATGGAGGTGGTAGATTGACAATGGCCTCCACCTTAAGAGGATCGATTCAGATGCCTTCTTTGGACACTATGAATCCAAAGAGATGACCAAATTCGACACAAAATACACACTTATGATATTTAAATGAATATTGTGATGTCAGCAGTGAAGAAAAATTTCTCATAGGTGAGTCAGATGGTCTTGACGTTTAGACGAGTGTGCGTGTAAATCATGAAGATACAACTAGGCAATATGTTTGATATCATGGAAAGCATAATACATGACCCATTGGAAGGTGGAACCAACATATTTGAGGCTAAAAGGATGCTTTTTATAGGTGAAAGTCCCCCAAGGATAGATAAAGGCAATCTTATGTTGATCAATAGGAAGGATATTAATTTGGTTATACCCAGAAAATCCATCCATAAAGGAAAATATTTCAATCCTAGCACATTCGTTGATAATTTGGTCGATAAAGGGAGTAGGGTAATTATCCTTGGGACAAGGTCGATTAATATCCTAATAATCAACACAGGCACATATGGTTCCCTGCTTTTTAGTTATTGGAACGATATTGGAAACCCAATCTATCAGTGGTATGGGGTAAATAAATCCAAATTTGAGAAGCTTTTCGAGTTCACCTTTAATGGAAGCTACCTTCCTTGTGTGCACTAGAAGAAGATGTTGGTGAAAACGTTTCAAATCTAGGTAGGTTGGGATCTCATGCACCACAATACTTGGATTGATGCTAGACATTTATTCGTAAGTCTAGGGGAAGAAATCATGAAATGATTTGAATAGGGCCGTATAGATCTTAATTTCATTGGGAGAATAAGAGGCCCCTATGTGAATGTTTTGGACTATCCCTAGTTTCATAGATATGTCGATGGTTATGGTCACTGAGATGTTTTCCAAATTTCCTTCAGACAACACCTCATGAATGAAGATAAGAGTCTGAAAAGGAGTAGTCATTACATGGGATGCTAAATTCTCAAAGACAGGTAGAAATCACACTAAGGCTGGGAAGAAAAGAGAAATGATGATGAATATCATTCAAAGGGATTTCTTTAGGAGACATGACTTCAACGATGATTTTTTCAGTGGGGAAAGTCCCATTCAAAGGGTATTTAGAATCTGAAGAACCAAGCCAAGAAGTCTGTGAATACGAGTGTAGGACTATTTTCAATTGATCATTGGTTTCAAATGCATCCATGAAAGCCATAATGACAACTTGGTAAGCTTATTTGACGGGGATAAGTGGCATAGTGTCACAAAAATTATCAATCTGATCAGGGCTAAGGATGACCCAAGGGTCATTACTAGACGAGATCATGTTAATTAAGGAAACATTGGTGGGGGTAGGAAGGGAAAAAGTTCCCATTAAGGTAGAGTATTTGAAAAGACATGCTCCAACATTTTCATAAGGAATGATAGCTTTCCCAACATAAGGTACATTTTTGGTTGAAGAGTTAGAGGAAAAGAAGGTCAATTGATCTACTGTGACAATTTTCCCTTGGTGGGGAAACAAAGCACATAGAAAAGAGAAGAGACCATGCAAGGCATTGCATGAGTCCAACTTCATTCACGTATTCCAAATTGACATTTTTTCCTTCCAACTGAATGGGTAAGGAGTTTAGAATACCATACAGTTGGAAACCTCTACCATCTAAAGCTTCCAAAGCATTCGGGGACTGGTTGAGAGGAGGGGAACCAATAGCCTTCCAAACATGTCAGTAACAGCATAGACCCCTAAATAACCTACATTGTCGGTAGGTGGAACACATTTTCCTCTTAATATTTCTTCTCCTCCTACCATGGCCATGGTAACTGCAGTCACCAATGTGAGTGGAAAACCTAAAAATTCATCGGATCCATTGTCTAGGGGGGGGGGGGGGGGAATAACTCTGCCCTATGTACCTCCTTCTTCTAGTGGAAACTATGTAACCCCTCCTCCTGTATCGAGGGAAAGTCAACCCATTGGTGTTGTTTCTAACCCAGGTGGAACCCTAGTTCCACTTGCATCAGGTAACATCATGGGGACCCCTTTATAAGGTCAACAAGTCCCTTTTACTCAACCTTCATACCAATAGTCTTATATTCCTACTGGCTCTCAACAGCTCCAAACCCCTTATCAGCAAGTAAGTCCTCAAATGCAGTATGCTTATGGGATTGGTAATCCTTCTTTGTGGCCTCAAATTCCTATCCAACTGTAGTAAGGACCCTACCCACAACTACATCCATAGGTTTCTTACCTGAAGATGCAACCGCATGTTTCCTACAATCCTAGCAAGGACCTTACCAGCACCCACGACCACAAGTTCTGATCTAATCCCAATAAGGACCTTACCCACAACTGACCAAATAGGATTTGAAATAGTGAAGCTGCACCAAAATTGTCAAAAAAAGCATTGCCGAGAGAGTTATAGCCCAGTGGGACCAACAGTGCGCTATAAGGAGGAGGTGTACTTGGCCCATTCATCATGTAGGGAGAAGAAACATAACGAAATACTTCTAGAGGAAGATGTGATAAGGGATTAATCTCAGTACTTGGAATACAAGTTCGATAAGTTTCCACATTAACAACCTAGGGTGCTGACCCTATAAGTGGGTTATCACCTTTTGTTGCCATGGTTGGGAAAAGTTCTTGGTTTGGAACCCGAGTCGCTCTGGGAGAAGGACTCAAAGTTACGTTTGGAATATCAAAAGGACTATATTGATGTGGAGGTGAAAAATACACAGGATCTACAAGATCTAATTCAAAGAGTGGGTTAGGAGGAAAAAAAGAACTCTGAAGTAGGTTGAGGACTAGTCGAAGGAGAGTCTTGAGATAAGCCTACCGAATCTGGCGGTGCCTGGAAAGCAAGGGGTTGGATACCTAGGACAAGAACAAGTTCAACACCTTGGTTTACAAGGGATTTAGGCTCAACAATATCAGAACCTACAACTATAGGTGAATCAGGTGCATTAGAATCCCCATGGATATCTGGGGTGTCATTTTAGACTCCTTGTGGTTATGCCATGATGTGTTTTCAAGAAATCAATCAGTAATGTGTGTTGGTAAATGAATTTGACTTAAATCCAATTTTACAGTTAACCATTAATGTAAAAGGAGTTTTTGTTTCACAGGTAATTTTTATTCCGTGGTAAATTTATTTTTGAAATTAACAAAAAGAAATAAATAACAAAGGGGTGAACTAGGCATGAGGGTTTACCAAGCAACCATGAACTACTATATACACCTTAGTGAACCAAGGACTTAACGTACAACACCCAATATCCCCGAATGTTGTGTTTGGTCTATCATGGTATACAAGGTGGCGCAAACTTGGTTACCTATGGATGGATAACAACCTGTTGGGGACTCCCAAAATATACACAATGGTACGTGGGAGTGTAGTCCATAGTGGAAATGTTTAATGTGTAACCATTCAATGAGATATTTCCTGTATACTTACAATGCATGAAGCACCTTCAATATACCTGAATGTACTGGAGAACGGTCCTATACACTTCCGTACGTGGAACAAGATTTCACCCTTGGGATAAAACGTTGGAAAACAACGATAGCTGCTACGTTTAACGATGCCAGAACACATCTCTAGCCTAGAACTCTAAATGTTTTTTGTTAATGAAAAATTCTCCTTAGGTTAAGTGAGGTAAATTTTAAGTTGATCTTCAATTAAGTTTCAGTTTTAAGGCTTAGAGACCGATGTCACTTGCACACCTATGATGCAACTAGTATGAAAAAATAATTCTTTTCAATTTGATGAACTCTATCTAGCATAGGGAAGAGGTTCAAATATTGATACAACAATCAAGTATGCAACAAAAAAACCTTCCTAACTAGATCTTTTACTTTCACTATTCCAATGCACCTAACAAAAGTAAAACGAACTTCAATTCACTAACATGCACCTACATGAATCATTTACTTTTCTTTTCAATGCACTCACCAAAGATACAATGAAATTCAATTCAAATGCACCTACATGATTTTTTTCACTTTTCTTTTCAACAAATGGGAATGCACTTCTTTTCAACTTTCAGAACTAAGAAATGTAATCTATGCTCAATTATGATCCCAAAAATGACTTTTCAATGCACTTTAACATAATGCAATTCGAAAAGCAAACTTTGAGATGAAAATAAAGAAAATGAAAATATGATTTCTTTTATTATTTCAAAAGAACTAGTAATACTTAATCAATAACTAATTAGTATTCCTTCCCACACGCAAGCAACAAACAATAAATCCAATTGACCTAGAGACTCGATTAGAATTCATTTCCACTACTTCAAACTATGGGATGGAATTTTTAAATTCATCAAGAAACCAACCAAAATACTAACAAATCCAAAGCACACAGAGTAGGAGGACACTTCAAAGACTAAGACACACTATACCTTTGAGGGAGAAACCCTAAAAATTCACAAGTTTTAAGGATCAGCACGATTGTAATAGTCAAAACCCGTGCTAATAGGGCTTTCAACACTACTGTTAATGAAAAACCATGCTGACAGAGTGACTATTCCTGGATAAAACACATTGGATGAGAAAGGCTTGGAAAAGTAAAAAGAATTTCAAAGACAGATCTAGACTTGACACTCTAAAGGAAAAACTACTCAGAAAGAAAACCCATGATGAACCTAAATTAGAGATTACTAGGAGGTTGGCCAAACTAATCACAAAGGCCAAACTTAAAAACAAGGTTTGAAGGGCTATAATCTCCCCAATAGAGTCACCATTTTGTTGTACATGCAATCCTTTCTGTGGATAGAAATGATCCCTCCAGTGATATGGGAGGATTTAGCAAAAACCTAGACAAATACATGTAAACTTTCGTAGTTTATATCAGAAAATACAAAGGAGTATAGATGACCTACCTCACTCTGATGCTAATGCTTATTGATATTGTTCTCGATCTTCTCGCTTCCAATTTCAATCCTCTCTATGTTATTGTGGAAGAATACCTGCAAGGAAGATCAACGAAAGATGACAAAAGCATACATAGCATAATTCATTCTAACATAAATTATGTGATAGATCAAGGAGAATCACACTAAATGAGTAATAATAGACACATTTATGGAAAGTAAACACATAATGTCTTATAAATAGAATGAAAGGGAAGCATACAACAACTCAAGCCTTGATGTTGGAAGCCTCCTTTAGATGAGCTTCCGAGTCCTAACCAAAACCTTCAAGCACTCCTTTCTCCTTAGCAAAATGGAAAGAATTTAGGCATAATTTCAACATAGGAAGGCAACCAAGCAATAGCCAACCATTTGGGGATAGTAGGGATCTAATTTATAAGTAAGGAGAGGGAGTAAAGGATCCATAAAAGGAGGGAGAGGTTCCATAAATCAACGGAAAGATCCATGAAAGTATGATAAAGGACCAAGAATGGGAGATCTCACTCTAATCCCTATTCACCTGTAACTAGCTCGCCATTCTCGAGGCTTCTAGTAGGAGAAGCTTCTCCTCCACTTTAGGAAAAATTGCCTAAAGAGGTTCAACATGAGTTTTTATTATAAAAGTTGCATTGGCAGCGCTATGTCAGTACAGTCCAATAGTTTACCAGCATGACTTAGCAATGGTGTAAAACGTTGTTATCTTAAAAATTAGGTTTTTAGGCAATTTTCTTCATATCTATTTCAGGGAAACTTTTCTTCTATTCTTTAAGGATGATCTTGTATATGTTTCATGGTGAATACACTGATAGCTTTCATCATTTTGACGCATTAGGATATAGGACAAGAAGTGTGACAAAATACTGTGTAACAACTAGAATAAATAATATCTCCAAAACCCAGAAGTTATTTCTGAAAATTTCACCTAGAAATTACTTAATTAGATTATTATCTAGTTTTTAAATATTTCCTAAGTCTAAACTTAGGGAATAGGGTTAATTATTGGGAATTAGTTAAGTAAAGGCATGAATGATCTAGAAAATCACAAAAATCGAAATTAAGTTAATCCTAGCCATCGATTAAGATTTAATTTTGGTCGTTGGAGTCCCAATAGAGGATTATAAGAAGAAATATCGAGGGAAAATTGGAGAAGACGCTTGAGCAAATTGATTTCATTAGCAGATCAATTTCCTAAGTAGAAGCAGTTGTCGGGGAGAGAACTAGTGAGAACGAAGCAGTGAGTAAGGGGCATGGATAGTGAAGCAGGAGGAAGGTTTCCAGATCTAGTGATGCATTTGCAGAGAGGCAAAAGAGGCACAGTGAGGTTGACACAAGGCAGTGCAACAACATCTAGAGGCAAAGTCAATTTGTTGGGAGAGATTGACGTTTTCAGTTCCATAGGCCAGGAAGGAGTCCTAGAGTGCTAGAGAAGTGTCTTTCTGGTCAGAAGAAGGCATAATGAATTCATTAGAGTCCAGTCCAAGGCAAGTCGTCCATCCAGCTATGCAGTGCAGTGCAAAGGCTGATGCAATGCCTCAGAAGGCTGAAATTCTGAAGGCAAGTTGCGTTGGGAGATTACTTGTGCAGTGAGGAAAATTCCTCTCTAGATTTTTACCAGTATTTCTCTGTAGGATTTCCATTTTCGACATCTAGTTGTACTCATATTATTTCACTGTTTCTTAATATTAAAATCCTCAACAACTACATCAATTTTCCCAGGTTGGGTTTTTTAAGGTACTTTTGTCCAAAAATAATTGTGTTATTTTATCTGTGTTTGCAAGAATTTCTTCCAACGTTTATTCTTCCGCAGTTTTATTTGTGTAGGTTGTAGTGTGAGTTATTTGTTATTTGTTGTAGGAAACAACAAATAAATTGTTAAATTAAAATAACAATTAGGAGAATAATTTCCAGTTGCTGCAATATGATTTTGGTTTGTGGAATTTTCACACTAGTGTCATATCACTATATTGTATACATGGAAATTTCACAATGATCAAAATCTCTCAGAGCAAACACACTTTCATGCATGTATCAAGGATGTTGTAAGGCTATTATTTAAATGTTTATGGTACATGTTATGCCATTCATGCTAATTCCAATGAACTATTTTGTTAACTTTAATAATATTATTATTGGATGTGTGTTGTATTTTCTTTCATGATCATTATTATCTTGTGAACTATTTTGTAGGCTTACTAATGATTCTTTCATATGTGTGTGCATCTCTTTTGGGATAATACTACTACTTCTCTTCTAGAGGCTCACTCTCCTCTTCCTTTGTGTGAACGAACCTCTTATGCACTACAATTGATAGTATACAAATTTTACTTGTTGTCACCAAAGATATGTGTATGTCTTCTTATGTGTTAATTGCAGCCAAGGCATATCTTTAAGATCACAATTATGGTTGTTACACAAAATATCGTCACCTTGATTATTTGCAGTCGGTATGGGTCTATCACCACCTATGCCAGCTTCCTAAGCAAGTCTCAGACCTCAACTCTTCAAAACAAGCTTTGGAAATGAGAGAAAGACATCAAAAAATTAATGTAACTCTGGTTCCGCACTTTCTCTCACTTTTGCCTGCGGGCCTGCACCTTTTATTCAGAATAATTGCGTACTTATACGCTCTGTATGTAAAGGGGAGGGTGCGTACCCCTGTGAAAGTCAAAAGGCCAATTTTTATCTTAAAAAACTCACTTTGGGTTAATTCTAGAGGTTTCTAGAAGGAATTTTGACATGGATTGTTCGCTCCAAAGTGGTTCATGCATCCCAAAAGAGAAGGAGCTAATCCCTTTGTTAGGAGGAGCTATCCTTTTGAAGGAGGATTCTATCCCTTTGAAGGAGGACCTAGTAACTGCCCTCCATTGCACTTAAATTGAGGCATTGGGTTAGTGGCTAGAGAGGTTAGAAGCTGAACATTTTTTAGGGTAAATGCTAGTGAAATCAAGACTTCCTATTTGAGCTTAAGAAGAGAGATCACATACCTTTTTGGCTTCATTGGGGAGTGAGTGAAGCTTGTCAAAGTAGAGGAGACTTCTTGTTGGACCCTGGGAGGAGCTTGTACAGCGTCAAGGCAAAGGTTTGTAAAGTTCTTCTTCTTTTGAATTAATACAATCAAGCTCATTTTTCTCAACAAGTATCTCATGTTATTTGTTTCATGGACTCCTTGACTTTCATGTTAAATATGTTTATAATACTGGTTTTTCAGGTGCTATTTAATTGTTTTCCTTGTTTGTGTTTGCAGGTTCGCGACAAAGGAACTCATTTGGATCAAAGGAGCGAAGGCATCCCCAAACTTGCATTGGACATAAGGTAGACCTTAAACACACTTGTTTGCCATTATTTGTAAAATCACATTTAGAGAAAGATAGTGTCTAGTTGGTTTGCTTGTCATTAGGTCTTATTTAGATTCTAGGAAGGTCTATCTTGTCTGCAAGATCAACTCATTCCACGTGACACCAACTATTGGGAACTCCATTCCTTTACTTTGTTGTTGGTGTCTATGAGTGATTGCATCAAGAAATAGGGTATGCTGAGTCTTTGGTGAACAGGTGTTTCTACCCCAAATCTCAATTCTTCAAGTATTCTAAAATGGTATCCATAAAAAACATTGTATCTACCCTCATATGAGATATATTTGATGAGTTGGTAGCCTAACTCACTCCCTGGGTAGGGCAGACTATCCCTCCTTACTCCATTTTTATCCTCTGTGGGTTCTTCACCTTCTAAAAGGAATTTCCTTTTTTCCACATGACTGTCTGTTTTGTCTTCTTTTCTCCATGCAATTCCTAGGGGAAGTGTGGTGACCCTACTAATGAACTCTGGGGTGAGATCTATAGTGAGCCCTCTAACTAGAACAGTGGCATGGATTCTACTATGTGGAGTGAGGGAATGAGAAAATTCTTGAGAAAACAGAGTTTCTTGTGTATGTAGTCCACTAGATTTTTAGGGGACTTCTAGTTCATTTGCTTGTAAATCGGGATGGATTTTTAGATCCTACCTCTTTAGAATGGTGCCATTAGACAATTATCGTGATATTCCCTCTTGAAACCCTCTCTGCCTATCCTATAGACTGCCTTTGTGTATCCTATAGACTGCTCTTGTAGACTATTCTTATAGGAATTCTCTTGCAGAATGACGAATCCTTGCTTCCAGTGGGTGGCCAGAGTTATGAGAGCTACTTGAGTGATGGAGTTTCAAGGAGGTGGAATGCATGAATGAATGCAAACAATGTTTTGTTTCCCTTTATACACCTCATCATTCCCACTCCTTATAATCAGATCCCACAATTATTAAATCCATAGTTAACCAATTCTTGTCCTACTCCTCCTCTGTTCTTTGAGTTGACTGCAACCATGTGTGAGAGGACACCCTGCTTTGTATGTGATGACCGAATGAAGGTGGCCAAGTTAACTGGCCACCTTTTCACTTACAAACCAACTACCTCATAACCTTTACAACTTTTGATCAAATGATGCACATGAGTGAGTGAGTGGGATACCTACCTATGGTATTGAAGCCATGCTGCAGTTTGTCAAGGATCAACGGTGCTACGTTGTTCATTTGTTGCATGATCATTCTTCTTCCTCCTTTGCTGTCTATAGATGGTGTCTGTGACTGCAAATCTGATGATATTGCTGCTGTGTAGCTCCTGGATTACCACTTGACAATGTTTGGTGTCTCCTTTAGAATTTCTTGATCATGTTGTTGGATGGTGCTATGAGGATGTTGTAATGAATGGACAGAGGGAGTAGGAGTGCGTTTGAGTGTAGGGATGATGGTAATGGATGAGATGACATGTTAGATCATGTCTAGAATGAATTTTGGGGACCTAACCAACCTACCATTCAAGGGATCATGTAGAAAACACAATATTCACCTTAAATTGAAGCAATGAAGTAAAAAAACAATGGAATTGATGGAAGGATGCATGGTAAGGAGTGGAGGAGATGAATATATGTGAGACAGGGTTCCCTTTGGATCTTATATTTGCTCCTTGATTGTATTTCTCACCCACCTGCAAATAAAAATTATGTCTTTTTTCTTTTCATTTTTTCTTTTATTATTTTTTTTTTTTTTAAAAACACCTAAGCTACCTCAGAGAGGTTTTCACCCTAGATATCTTCCCTAGGCGCCTCAAGGAAGGTTTTCACCTAGGGATCTTCTTACTCTTTTTCATTTTTTCTCATCCTTGGGCCACCTTACGAGGTTTTCAACCCAAATATGGGACTCAGGCACCTCATGGAGGTTTTCACATGAATCCTTTTTTTTCTCTTTTTTTATGCCCTAATGAGAGAGGAGCTAGAACTTGCTCCACCATCATCACTGTCTTATTGATATTGCCAATGAACTCTTGTTTTGATAAAGGCCTCTTGTACATTTTCAATCGGTGTCCATTAACAAGCAATGGAATGGCTTCTTCATCTATAGTTCTGATTTTCATTGAACCATTATCATGCCATCTTTCCACCACATAAGGTCTGAGCCATCTTCTCTTTAGCTTGCCCTTGAAGTATTTATACCTAGAATCATATAACAATTCCTAGTATCCCTCTTGAAATTGCTTCTACATGATATGTTTGTCATGCCAGATCTTCCTCTAAAGCTGAACTATCTCTGTATGTAGGAGGGCCTGCATTCTGAATTCATCCAAGCCATTCAAATGGAACAATCTTTCTTTCTATGCATGACTGAGATCCAAATCTAGTTGGGCTGCCATCCTCAATGTGTTATATTCAAACTTGGCGGACAACAAAGACATTTTCTCATAGACTAGCTCATAGGGTGTAAATACGGTGGTGGTCTTCCATGTATTATTATAGGCCTAGGTGGCCTCAACTAATCTCTCTGCCCAATCCTTCTTGTTGCTCCTCACTACCTTGGTTAAGATGTTCTCCAGTGCCCTGTTGGTCACCTCCACTTGTCCGTTAGCTTGTGGATGATAAGGAGTGGAGGTCCTATGCTTGATTTTATGATGGCTGAGTAATTATTCAATCATGCTGGAGATAAACTGGTTGCCTTGGTCTGTGACTAGCTATCTAGGGTACCCAAATTTGTAGAATACATTCTCCCTTAGGAACTCAGCTACCTTCTCTTCTGTTGTTGCTGTAATCACCTTGGTTTCAGCCCACTTAGTCAAATAATCAGTGCACACAATAATGTATTTCTTTCGCTTTGAAGGAGGGTTGATAGGCCCAATGAAGTCCATGACCCACTTGTCAAATGGCTCAAAAGTCACTTGAGGTTGTAGGGGCATTTCATCTCTTGGAGTAGGGTTTCCCAGCCTCTGGAACCGATCACACTGACTAATGTACTTTTTCACATCCTAATGAAGAGTAGGGCAATAATAGCCTGCCTGCAACACTTTGAATGATGTCCTCTTTGCTGCAAAGTGACCTCCACAAGGTCCATCATGACAGGTCAGAAGGATGTCAAAAATGACCTCATCCCTTACACACCTTCTCAAGATTTGATCTGGACCAAGTTTGAATAGATTGCCCCCAATCCAAGTGAAGGGGGCGCTTTTCCTGACTATCTTGCTCTTTTCTTTGGAGGGCAAGTTTGGTGGGAACTGTGCTGATACCAAATAGTTTGCTATATCATAAAACCATGGGGAGAGAATTGAAATAGCAAACAAATTCTCATCTGGTAACTGATCAACCACCATTCCTTCTTCACCTACAGGCAGATTCATCCTAGATAGAAAGTTTGCAACAACATTTTCCTTACCATCCTTATCAACAACAGTTAGATCAAACTGTTGTAATAAAAGCAACCAGCTTATAATTCTAGCATTCACATCTGATTTTTTCATAAAATATTTGATTGCGGCATGATAAATATGCACAAATATTTGATAGCCTGTAATGTAATGCCTAAATTTGTTTAATGAATGCACAACAGCCAGGAGTTCCTTTTCGGTCACAGTATAGTTCAGCTCAGCCTTTGATAGGTTCTTACTAATAAAATAGATGGCACAGGGAAATTTCTCCTCTTCCTGACCTAAGGCTACTCCTATGGCTTTGTGTGAAGCATCAACATGAATATGAAAAGGGAGGGCCCAGTTTGGGCCTCTAAGGATTGGTGTAAGGGATAACTTACCCTTTAGAATGTCTAAGGCCTCTTGACAGCTCTTGGACCATATAAACTCAGAATCTTTGGCCAACAACCCAAACAAAGGAGAGGCCAACTTGGTGAAGTCCTTTATGAACCTTCGGTAGTATCCAGAAAACTCTAATAAACTCCTAACATCTCTCTGCTTTTGTGGAGGTGGGACCCTTTGGATGATTGCTATTTTGTTTGGGTCCACTTGCAGTCCTTGCTGAGATATTGAATGACCTAGCACGTTCCCTTCAGTCATTAAGAATTCACATTTTTTGGACTGAGAGACAGGTTCATTTCAATGCATTTGTGCAATATTTTGCCTAGGTTAGTCATGGATTCTTGAAAATCACAGCCATAAGGTGTAAAGTCATCCGTATAGATTTCCACGGCATCATGTACTAATTTGGAAAAAATACTCAAGACTCTCTCTGGAAAGTGGCAGGAGCATTGCATAGGCCAAAAGGAATGACCCTATAGGCAAAAGCACCCCAAGGACAAGTGAATGTGGTCTTATCCTGGTTTTCTAGGCAGATTTGGATTTGGTTGTACCCACTGAATCCATATAGGAAGGAAAAAAACTTCTTCCCTGCCAGGCCATCTAGCACTTGGTCAATGAAGGGTAGGGGAAAATGATCCTTCTTTGTGGCTTTGTTCAACTCCCTATAATCAACACAAATCCTCCATTTACCATTTTTCTTGGAAACTAACACTAAAGGAGAGACCCACTCACTATCTGAGATAGGGTAAATGAATCCTACATCTAGCATTTTTTGCAGTTCTTCTTTGATTATGTCTTTAAGAGCTAGATTCATCCTCCTTTGTGGTTGCCTAACTGGCTTGCAACCTTCTTTGATGTATATGTGGTGAGTACACATTGAGGGGTGTACTCCCTTCATTTCCTTATAACTCCAAGTGAAGGCTTCTAGGTTTTCTCTCAACATGTTGCATAGATTTTCCTCCTCTAAAGCATAAAGAGATGGATTAATTTTCAAAGTTTTCTCTAGGCCAAATTCTATGGGTTTGACACGAAGTGGGTTGGAATTGGCCAAGCATAAGTCAATTGGATGATTGTTCTGGGTTTCCCTTACTTCTTCTTCTAATGGTAGTGAACTAGGAGTTGGACTTTGGAGCAGGTGTTCAATTAAGTCATCCTCATCTTGTTGTCCTCCTCCTAAAGTTACTTCCAAAGCATAAAGTTGGGCAGAATAAACCTCATCTTCTTCCTCTTACTCCAACCATAAAGGTAAATCATGCTTTAGGGTAGGTTGAGCAGGAGGGTATAAGACTAACTGTTTGGACATATACCCATTCTTGATGGTCATTTTCCTAGCTCTGCAGCTAATGTAAGCATCACTTGCGGTTGGCCATGGCCTCCCAAGGATGAGAGAGTAACTAGTAAGCTTAGCCTTAGGTTGGAGAACTAGGAAATCTATAGGGTACTCCCAGGAGTCAATGGAGACCATCACATCCTCCACAATTCCCTTAGGGGTGACTGTGGAACAATCTACAAGTTGCAGAACTGTTGTGGTCTTCCTCAATGACCATTGGAGGTTGAGATTGAGCATGGTGTCCTTGGTAATCACATTAATGGCATCCCCAAGATCAATCAAAGTGTGTGGGACAATGATGCCATTGATGTGCACATCTACTACAGGGCTTCAAGGGTCCAAATATTTTGGACATATTACTTGCCCTAGCATTAAGTTAGACAACTGCCCAATGAAATTAATGGTAGGGGTATCTCTTTTTCTTCTTCCTGGATGCTTGAAGCATTTCTCCTTAATCAAATTATTGTAAATAGGAACATCTTTTACTGCCTGGAGAAGGGGGATCTTTACAAATAGATTTTTCAATTCTCCCAGAAGTTCGGTTTCTTCTCGGGTAGGCTGGAGTGGTTGGGCTAATCTCTCAGGAAAGGGTGGATTTACTTTAATTTTGCTTTCCTCTATTTCTTCCTCAATCTCCCTATGTGGAGAGGGAGGTTGGTTGTCTAAGAGAATTATCCCAGATCTTATGTTGATCCCCTAGATTTCTACAAAATAAGTTGGGTATGATGTCTCTCCATTGTATACTTGTTGAGCCCACCTATTGTTTGGTTTCAGATTTGGCTAGGCATGCATCTGGGGTTTCTTGGGTGGAGCAGAGTGCAAGAATTGTGTTTGGGTAGGTGGTGTAGGCAATAGGGCTGGAACATTATTGAATTCGGGCCTTCACCCTTGGAGTGGGATATTTCACTAAGGTTGTGGTTGAACATAAGGTTGAAATGATTGGCTGGCTGGCTGGGAATGATACTAAGATGTATAGGACCAAGGAGGGGGTGTAGACCAGGAAGGATGAGCACGGGGTCCCCAAGAAGGTATAGTTGTGGCTTGGTTGGGGTTGTAATATGCATGGGATGACCCTTGCATACCCTACTGGTATGGTCTAGGCCCAGGAAGTCTCCTTTGGTTGATGTATCACAAATACTCAGTGATCCTTTCATCTCCTTGATATACAACTCTGAGTCCAGGTAAAGAAGGGCACTTGTCTATGGAGTGGTTTTCTTCACAGACTGAGCAAATCTTAATATAGTTCAATGGACATTCGTTCCTAGGATGCCTCCTAGTGCATCTAGGACAAAATATGGCCAAAGCTCTCTCTGCTTCCTCTTGCTTCCTTTTGATGTTCATGGTGTCCAATTGCAAGGCAAGGGTTTGCAGCATAACACTTTTGAAATCTTCCAGCATATTTCTAATTTCACCCTTGATGGATGAGTTGGAGGATGATGTATTGACCATAGGTTGACTACCCCTACACTTTTTCCTAGTTGCCCTAGAATGGTTCCTAGAGACAATCTTAATATCCTCATAGGGTAATTGGTAGATATCTCCTCCTTCTATCATATGTAAGGTATCTAGAAGATCCTCCCTTACTCCTCTAAGCAAGACTAGCTTCAGTGACTCAAGGTCAAGTGTGCACTTGGCCCTTTTGTAACTAAGCTGGAATCTTTCTTCATAATCTTCTAAGGATTCATCATGGCCTATGGTCATCTTGAAAATCTCTTCTTTAGTGTGCTTTGACCTACAATATTCCCTATATTTTTTGTTAAAAGCCTATTGCATCTGAGCCTAATTTGTGATGCTATCTCTAGGTAAAACCATGAACCACCGCAATGCTGCATCCTTGAGGGTAGATGGAAACAGTTTTAACTTTTGCTCATCATTAGTATAGTCATAGGTTCGGCATATAACAACAAACTCAAATAGGAAGGTTTCAGGGTCCTTTGTGGTTAGGCCATGGAAATGAGGTAGAGCATAGGGGCTTATATTCTTCATCTTAGTGTCCCCATTGGTCTCCCTGATGGGGAAGGCATTCTCAATTCTCTCTCTATTTCCTCTGACATTTCAGTTTTCGTCCATTGGTTCAGTAGGAATGGGTTCTTCCTCTTCTTCTTCCCTTGTAGGTTCCTTAAATATGTAAGGTTTCTCACCTAAAGGGTCTTCCAATTCACCGTCACTGAAGAAGAGAGAAGGTTGACTGTTGGATGCAGTGGGGGTATTTGACAAGAATTTCCCTATATTGTCCCTATTGCTACTAGGCATGAAAGGAAATGTTTTTAGGTTAGTTTTTGTAAGATTTTTTTTTTTAAGCTAGAGAGTACTCTGCAAAAAGGAAGTTATTGATTGAATGAAAAAACACTAACAAGAAAAACTACTTGCTGAATTGAAATTCTACTTGCAAAATGAAATTGTTGATTGAAGGAAGACTACTGACAGAAAAAGACTACTTGCTGAATTGAAATTCTACTTGCAGAATGAAAAGGAAAGAAGATAATGACAAATGAAAGAAAGGAAGCTACTAACAAAGAAACTACTTGCAGAATGGAAAGGAAAGTAGATAATGGCAACTGAAAGAAAGGAATAAATTAGATTATTTTTGCAGAAATAAACTAATGGGGGGGAATTAGAGACTAGAAATAGAAGAAAGCAGTGATCACATTCTACGTAGACACCTCCTCGGCAACGGCACCAAAAAGTGATGAGCCTAGGTATTGCAAGAAGAATGCTACAACTCCTAGGGCTACCAACTTTACTTATCAACCTGGGGTTCATACAAACTTGGAGGTGACAGTGTTATATGCACAAGTAGAAGTAAAGGTCCTGCTTGTTGTCACTGTTCATCTGGCAAGAGACCCTAGGGGTTCCAAGCCAGACTTTTATATGTTCAGAAGAAGCTTGATTCTTTGATGGAGGAAGAGAAAATATATTCTAAGAGAGAGCTACTCTACTGCAGTAATGAAGAAAACGGCATGTAATGCTAACTCACACCATAACCTAATTAACCAATTAAATAGCTATGCTAAGCAGAATTGCTAAATCAATCACTAACCTAATGATGTTATCTAAGTTGTAGAAGTAAAGAGAATCAAACTATACTAAGGTGCAAGCAAAGAAACTAGACTAAATATGTTTTCAAGCAGAAGAGTAGTCAGAGATCGAAATTGGTGAAAGAAGGATGTAAGGACGCAGCAGTGCATAGGGACTGTTGGATTGATTAACGGACAAAACATGGTTGGTGGGGATATTATTGTGGGGGCTTCAGTAAATAGATGGACGAACATGGTTAATGAATAGGATGAATGGTGGAGATCTTATCGTGGGAAGTTTAGTGAATAGGTGAATGAATAGGATAACAAATTAGATGAGCAGTGGAGATCTTATCGCAAAGATTAAGTCAAGAGATGGACAGACGAGATTAATTGAAGGATGGACGGCAGAGATCATATCGCCAGAAGAAAACATGTGGAAATGATGGAGCGGGTTTCAAAAGCGGTAAGTAGTTTCTCACATGCCCTCAAAGTTGTAAGTTGTATTTCTGAATTTCACACGATTAGCCTAACTAAGTGACACGTAGCACGAGAAAACCACTTTTATCGCGTGCTCTTGGGTGAATAATGGTCGTGCGAGAATCTGCACGAGATTAAGCGATAGCCATTGGATAAGGCTAGACAGATCAACGGTGGAGATCAACCAAGCTAGTTGGCGATCGGGTGACGCGATAACCATCAGATCAAGTGAAGCAGATCGACGGTGGTGGTTTAAAGTTCATAAAGTGTTGAGGTGACGCGATAGCCATCGGATTAGTTGAGGTAGATCGACGGTGGGAATTTAAAGCACATAAAGTAGGTGGAAGACTTCACGCGAGGTGGCAGTTGGATAAACTAATGAATCAAATGGTGATTGGGTAGGTTTGTTGTGGATTAGACGGTAAGGGGTTTATGCATGAAGAATGTGCTAAAGGAGGTTTCAATGAAAATGACAGAAAAACCAATGAGGGTGAATAGGTAATTGCATCAAACAGCAAACTCCATAGGTCTTGCTAGAACTAGAAACTTGTGTTTTTTGGGTTGTTGAAGGGTCTCTTCCTCAAGTCATGGTCCTAGAGGGAGGAGGTGAGGCTGAGACACCTGTAGACAACCTTATGGTGATATCTTTCTCCTAGCTAACCTGTGAACTGAAAGAAGGCACAAATGAAAGTAAACTAAAGCACAACTGATCTACTCTGAACTATTGTAAGCGGAATGTAGCTACTTAAGCAAATAAATAGAAAACCATGAATCGTCTATGCTATACTGTTGTAATGGAAATGGAACTACTTAAGCAAATGAATAGAACCAGAAAGATACTTAAGCAAATGAACAAAACCAGAAATCTATGCTATCATATATGTACAATAAAGAGGAGCTTTTGTTGCTCAGGTTGGGCCCTAACCCAAGAGCTTCAGCGGTCTGAGTTAGCTCAATGTTGTCTCAAAACAGAACTCATCTTTATTATAAAAACCATGGATTACATAACAAACTGTCACAAGTCTTGTAGCTCAGAAATAAAGTAGCGTTTTACAAGAAGAATCTGAATCCTATTGAGTTCCTAAGCCTCTCTACTTATACATTTGAAGTCTCCAACGACTTCATTCCCATTAGGGAGGCTTGGCTCCCCACTCAAGATAAACTGGTTTCTGTCACTTTCACTTGCTCGGCTATCTTTTAGTCCTCATGATTTGGCTGTTTGCGCTTCAAGCTCATGGAGGAATATTCGAATGGAGGGGTCGTAATGAGGAGGATTTGCCTCCTATAATATCTCTCCTTTATCCCATTCGAGTTTTGACCAAGGTCTTTGCCACAATTCCTTGCTTTTATCATTTATTCCTACATTTTCCTTGCTTTTATCCTTTATTCCTACATTACATGCATATTAGACCACAAAGCAAAATATCCAACTCTAACTCATCTCATAAACAAAATATAATCAAACGTATTCACTAAGTTTTGAGAATAGCTAGTTTGACTAAGTTAGGAGGTGAATTAAGGCCAATTAAGGCCCATATAATTACCCAATGATGAGGCTCATCAAAGGTATTATCTCAACTATTTTTACATGTTATTTCTCTCTAAACATCCTCTTATCTTCCACATTAGCAGTAATCTTTCCCAACATTTATGGGCTCTTATCATCCACAAACACATGGGAAACATTTTCTATTTACAACCATCATAACAACAATGACAATCAGGGAGAAACGTCCCCAACACAAGAGATCTTTCCTCTACTCCTTGCCTATGAATGGTTGCCTCATTTCCATGATGGCCAAATTTGCATAGAATCTTGATAGATTTTGCATGGAAAAGACAATGGGAGATTTTCCTTGTATAAGATCTCTCTATCTTCCCAAGGATATGACAAATATGACACTTGTACTTAGAATGTAGTACCCACTTGTCAAATATTGATGAGAATGTTATAAAGAAGTATGGGCAACAAAAGATAATATTCCAAAAAACAAAGTCAAATCAGCCATCAACCCTATTTGGTCTTCTTCCAATGTAGTATCATGATCCCTTGTTAGTCCCTCAATCAATAATTTTTTGTAAATTTTTATTATTACATATTTTACCTTTTTACATATATATAAACATATTATAGAAAATATACCCATCACTTTTTAAACTTCACCTACCATTTAGACTCTTAACTAATCAAGCCTTCACCTTTAGCTATGCATCTAGAATATTTACTATGCAATTCACATAACTACAATGTATAAACATTACATCTCAACCCATATGATTTTGATTCCTTCATTTAAACCACATCCTATAATTAATACATAACCTATTGTATTATAATTCAAAAACTAAACTTAAATTATTAATAATTATTTATAACATTAAAAACTAACTAACTATCCTACAATCAAGTTGATATCTTAAGACTTTTTCATTATGAATAATTATAAATTAGTGTTGTACTAACACTTTCTTATTATAAAAATGGGTAATTTCCTATGCTATTGCATATTAACGTAATCAATTTTGTAACACTATTAGTTTTCTTAATTTTTGCAAATTAAATTAGTGTTTTACTAACCTTTTCCTATTATAAAAATGTAATTTCCTATGTAATAAATGTAATCAAAATTTTGACATTATTAGTTTTCTTATTTTTTGCGAATTAAGAACTTGGTTTAACAATTTTACTTTTTTGTGTCTTAATAAATTATTTCACTCTTTATTATTATTACACATTTACTTTTTCTTTTGACTACGTATTATTTGTTTTTGACAAAAATATTTGTCGCTTATTCATAATTTAACCTTAAGATTTCAATTTTTATTATTTTATTATTATTATTTAAATTTACTTATTTGTAAGGTGATTGGTTGAGGTCTCATTATGGGTGATGTTTAGAAACTTCCATTTTTCTATTAGTTAGTAATTTTTTTTGTTTTTAATTTTTATTTAATTTTTTTTTTTTTTATTTTATGGTTATTTTTTATTTTTCTATTATTTCCATTTTCATGAATTATAGTTTTTTTTCCATATTTTCAATTTACGCTGACAAATTTTTAAAAGAAAAAATATTTAAAGAAATCTCATATATATTTTTTCACTTTTAGTTTTATTACTATTTAATTTGACTTAAATTTTTTCTTTTTCTTTTTCTATGATTTTTTTTCTCTATTTTCAATTCCAATTCCATTAATCTTAGGTTTTTTTGTCTTGTTAATTTTTAATTTGACTTTATTTTTTTTCCCTTCAACTTTCTATAATTTTCTTTCCCTGGAAGCAACAATTTATACAATAATATTTAATTTCAATAAATATAATTAAATTAGTAAAAAAAAACTTAAATTAAGGAATTAATAAAATTAAAACAAAACTGGAGTATAATTTTCTCTCATTGTCTTATCTATACACATATCATTCTTCATTGTACTCATATCTTAAAGACCTCTTGTCATATTGTCTGCACTTAAATATTAGAGATTTAGAAAATAACATGTGAAGTTAAAGTTGGCAATATTTGTAATCTTTTTTATTTATTTTGATTATTGTTCAATTTTTAGATTTCAATTAATCAATATTTTCTTATTATTTGTAGATCCTGTGATTCTAACAGAGGCTAAAAACTTTTCACAGTGATGACTACCCCCTACATGCAATAACATCACGAGCAGTGACAATGACTCTTGCGCCCAACCACTTATGTGTTGCCCAAAAGCCATTAATAGCACCATTTATGTGTGTTGCACCCAAGGTGCATGTAAAATTTCTATGAAAGTATTGTAGAAATTTAGTCGTTATTACTCATAATAGAGTTACTTAACTAATGGGTGGGGAGTAAGTTTGTTTTAAAAATAATTTTGGATGGAATAAATGAAGTATTTAAGTGGTTCTAAATGATTTTTATGAGAACACCTTTTCATGTTTGTCATTGTTTTTAGTCAATAGTAATTATTCATTTTATATGGTGATGGATTTTATTTTCAATTTCATAGTAAGCATGGAATAATTTAATCAAAACAAGTATTTATAAATAGTTAAATCTTAATATTTGATTGGTGTTAAGATTTGTGTCTGAGAGGTGGAAATCCTTGTAAAAACCCATACATTTACCAAGTGAAGATATTACCAATTTAATCTATATATAAACATATTAAATATGTGGATAAGTTCTTGAGTGATTTGGGCAAGAATTACTTAGGGTTTGGTTCTTGATAACTACGTTTTCACTCTTTTCTTGGTGGCTCTATGATTTAGTAAAGAACATAAAAAAAACATGGTGTTGAGGACAAACAAATGAAGTTTATATCTACGGATGTTCTTTAGGCAAAGAAATATGGACAAAATATATATATGCCATATGTGAATATTATTGGGCAAATACCCAACATTAGCAACTCTAGTCACACTCCAGAGGTGCCGTGAAGGATAATGAACATTAAAAGTGAAAATATTGAGTGGATATGACTGGCATTACACAAACAATCCCACTCAAAGAATGAATGGGCATAAGCCTAGTTGACAATGTCAAACAAAAGATCCCACCCAACAAAATTCATTAAAAGTGAAAATATTGAGTGGATATGACTGGCATTGCACAAATGATCCCACTCAAAGAATTAATGGACATAAGCCAGATTGACAACGTCAAACAAAAGATCGCACCTACTAAAATTCCATCTTAAACCATTAAAAGCTTCCTTGTACACTAGATTGTGATCAACAGAATAATCTTCATTCGATGGGTTTTACCCATGGATGGGGCTCATCAGCCAATTCGAGTCATTCATCAGCCAATTCGAGTCATTTAAAAATATGTATCTTTTTTTTTCCCTGAAGTAACCCAACAACCCGCCTCACACGTAGCTACTAGTAAACCTTTGGGGGTCTACAACCTGTCCTCCTTTCCGTAAACCAGGTCACAAACAAGGGGATTTCAACATGGGTCTCTCGAGTTTCAACGATTTCACATATCTTGGATTACCAATTACGCTGCCCCCTAGGACAATAAGTATCTCGCTTTATTAAAAAGAATTTAAAAGTTTATTTACCCAAAATGAAATATGAAAAGTTAACTTTGTTATGTTTTTAAGAAAGATTGCTTATGCATCTTGTGTGTTAAAAACTAAGAATCAAGATTGTTTTCGTGAAAAGATTTACTTGATTCTTGTGCATTAAAACACAGACTAATCTTCTTATATTTTTAGAAAGATTTACTTAATTAAGTTGTAAGAAAAACAAAAAAGATATTATCTTTGTTATCTTGATTCTTGTGCACTAAAAGAGAGATTAATATTCTTATATTTTTGGAAAGATTTACTAGATTATGTTGCAAAGAAAAAGAAAAAGAAAAAAGAGATTATTCTTGTTATCTTCTTGGAAATATTTCATGTAAATCATTCTATAAAGAGATAATTATATATTCCTAAAAAAACCTAGGGATTTGTTATAAATTTTATGCATAAAATATAAATTAATGCATACGAAGCCTACACATAAAAGGTAATGAAGGTTATGCTATTTTTAAATTGGAAACAAATGCAGGAAAATTATGTGCGAAAAGCTAGGTTTTGTGTTGGGAATATTCACATTGTTTCTATTCATTACAGTTCCTAAAAGGGGATAAGTAGGTATGAATTTTTGGTTAGATGGAATGGATAACTTTTGTGGAGGGGTTGTTGAAAGAGAACATATTGTTCTATGTTAAGTTATGTTAATTCTCATACAAGCATAGTAAAATTAAAATTGATTATATCGGTCTTTAGGAAAATAGTGCACATAATTATCATTTGCATAAAAGGTTAGCCATGTTATTTTAGAAACATTGCATGGTAACAAATAAATTAGTTGTGCTAATTTTTTGAAAAAAATATATATGAATTCTTGTGCATTAAGCGATAAGAATGACAAATATTTTCGTATAAGCTTACTTTTGAATCATGTGCATCTAGAAAAGAACTCATGTTGGTTTTCAGAGAAGATTGTGTTTGTCTGCAGACAAGGGATGGTGATTGTGTTAAAAGAACACATGTTTCATGCACAAAAAGATTTAAGAAGTGATGTTATTTTCATAAATAATGCATGTGAGTTTTGCTTGAGAAAAGATAAAGAAACTGGGTTATTTTATTAAACGGGAAAAAAGATTGCATGAAATTATGTGTGGGAAGTTAGACTATTAATTTAGTTGAAGTTATTCACATGATTCCTATGCATTAGATTCCTAAAGAGAACCACTAGACTCTTAAAGAGGAATATGTTCATATTTTATTAGATTTTATTGATGAGAAATATGCATAAAATAGAAATACCATGCTTGATATTTCTTCAGAAGAATAAGTTCTTTGCATGCACCAAAATAGACTACTATGCTTGATATTTCTTGACAGGAAATAAGTTATCTGCATGCACAAACTACAAATACTATGTTTAATATTTATTGAAAAGAAATATGTTATTTTCTTTCACGAAAAAAAAGAAATATTGTGTTTGATATCTTGAAAATAAATATAAGCTTTGCATCCATGAAAAGTACATCTATAATGTTGGTTTCTTTGAAAAGTAATAATAACTAACATGTTAGTTTCTTTTAGAATAGAACATGTAATTGCATGCATGGTAATGGTATCTATTAAGTTAGTTTTTCATTAGAATGGGGCATGCATTTGCATGCATAATAATAATAGTAATATATATTACATTGGAAAGATTACTTAGTTACATGCACAAAGAAAAACTGAGGGGCTAACTTTCTTTGAATAAGTTTTATATAATTACATGCAGGGAAATAAAAGCTAAGATGTTAATATCCTTTAAATGAAAATGGATGGTTACAATGGTTTTCCTTTGCGAAAGAACGTGTGCTTCTGTGAGAAGAATCATAGTGATGTGGTACTTATTTGACATGCTTTGATAATTATATTCTTATAATTAATGTATGAGTAGTATTTTTAGAGGAAGCATGTTGCGACATTTTGATTACATTTCATGTATGCACATGAATAGATGATGAAGGAACTCTTTTAAAAATTGATTATAGTTGATTAATGCTTTATATAATCATGATATCAAAGCTTGTTGATGACAACAAATGATGGTGATTTGTGGAATGGATAGATTAGGTTTAACATTATGGCAGGTAAAGGACCAATGGTCCATGCATCAGTGGAGAGTGCGAGTTGCAGGATGGTCCACTAATAGAACTACTAGGCTACAAAGATATCAAGATTGAATATTGTGGGTAAATGATATCATGATTATTGTAATAACTTTTAGCTATATATGTTGTATTTTAACAGTATTTATTTGTAATATTTTATGACAATGGTTAAGGGATGGACTCCCTTATAAGCCATTAAGGGAGGGGTGAACACCCTCATGGGTGTTTGATAACAAAATTAAGTGTTTGTTGGTTTTTACCTTATGGGGTTTCTAGGGTATATCAGTGTTCAATTATGTGATTGCTTAATATGTCAATTTAATGATGTTGATTCCTTGCATGATGTGATTTTTATAATATCAAATTTGTGATTAACTAATCTAGTTAAAAGAATCATGAAAATGTTGCAAGATTATATCAGAAAGTTTATGTTGATATGCTACAACAATGGTTGTTAATGGTTATGTAACTCATTATTCCTTACTAAAGTTACTTTATGTAATGATCAAGATTTTGTCTAATGGTTAATGAAGAATCTAGAAGATTAATTTAGATAGTTACCTGTAGGTAAATTGTGTAAAAAAAAATTAACTCCATGCATTTTCATGCGAGGTTACCAAGGGATGTTACAAGTGGTATCAGATTTGAAGGTTGCAACACTGGTGCCTTTCAGGAATTAGTAAGTAGAAAATAAATCGAGGTATGGCAGTAGTGGGAAACAACTCAGGTACAATTCTCTTGTAGTGGCTACAACCACCCTCTAAAATCCTCCCTATGCTTTGATTTTGGAGCCTTCCCTTCTGTGTCCACGAGCTTATATTTGACTGTCGTCTAGTATTCATGACTTGATTAAGACTTATCCTTTTATGTTTTTATTTTTTTGTTCTATTTTATACTTATCTGATTTTTTGAGTCACAAGCTAACGTTCTAACTTGACCTTGTCATAGTTTTGGCCTTGCCTCTAGAAATTTCACAATTCATGAGGGAAAGCTAGACTTGATTATGGAAATTGTACAATCCTAACAGGAAGCTCAACCTTGAGCTTGAGAACTACACATTCATGGATGTGTTTAGTCAATTTAGTGTTCCTAAATTAATGTCATTAATTGTCAACCTGGGGCTCGTAAGTTGATGAAGTGAAGGTGTACTATATGTACTTAAGCAACCTCTTAAAGCTTTTTGTCGTTTGGGGTGTTGTTTATGGTTAATTTATCTTCCTAAGATGGAGTGATGTATTTATAAACAGATGGGTGATGGTGTGTGTAAGGTGAATTCTAGATAAGTGAAAGTGTGTGATTAGTGGTTTCTAACTACTTGCTGAAAAGGAAAACTTGAAAGAAATAAATGAATTAAAATGAACTGAAAGCAAAGAACCACTTTCTAATGGCATTAGACACCATTCATGCTGCTGCAAATAAAAGGTAAGAAAATCACTTAAAAGACCAATGATAATGTTTATCTCTTCCTAACTCTCTGCCTCTAACACATAGTACTGTGTAAGACACGATTAGGAAGTAGCTAAAGATAAGTCTAAGAAATGATAAAAATGAGAAAAATCTACTTTGAAGACTAGTTATAATGTTTTGCTCTTTCTAACTCTCTGCCTCTAGCACATAGTATTGTGTAAAGCACGATTAGAAAGTAGTTAAAGAGTAGTCTAAAAAGTACCCAAAGTCAGCTGCAAGTTATTAGTATTCTGATCTCAAAAAGATAAACAATTTATAATAAAGAGACCATTCATATGTTAGCAGACAGATTTGAGAAATAAAGCTAAAAATCAGCTATGAGAATAAAGTAAAAGGCAACAACTTTGAATCTGTCAACTGAAACTACCACTAGATATAAAGCAAATACATAACACACAATCAATCCCGGGTTAAAAACCTGCAAAAGAACAATGCTGATCAGCTTAAAATAAAGGCTGGAAATGAAATAACATAAAGGTGAATTACACTATACATGTATCAAGAGAAAGAAATGCTGAATGAAAATAAGGAAATGCTGAACATAAAATACTGTACAAGGCTAACATGAACAAGGGCCCTCCATTCATATAACCCAAGAAGACTCAAGGTATTGAAAGCTTCAAAATAGCACTGCTTCTATTACTCCATATGCAGAAAATCACAATCCAGAGTGCTAGAACAGCACTATTAAAACAGAGTCTTGAAATGCACTAAAATTGTAACAGGTTCATAAAAACACAGCAATAGTAAAGTTTAATAAGCGTATGCAGACGCAAGTTTTTATAGGCATCTGAAAGATAGCCTAATGCGTATAGCTAAAACTGGAAAATAACTGATTGTCATGCGTAATAAAGGTTTCATTAACACGTCATAAGCCTGCGTGGATAGCTGAAGGTGCTGGTCGTTATGGGCATTGAATCCAGAGTTGGATTATGTCTCCCACAACCTGCGTAATCACGGACAAGTCACCGTTTGAACTGACGTGACCCAACAGCTTACGCATCACCGTTAAGCTGCCTTTGTTGACCGTAACTTGCCCCCTTTTGATCGGAGGTGCAGATGACGTGGATGGCCGAACAAATAGCACTGGAACCTCGAGCACCTTGATTCCTAAGTGCCCATGTGGCTCATTTGGCAAAATGGCACGTGGAACCTTGAGATTAACAAAAAGGCTGCGGAATCACCAGATGGCTACGGAATCAGCAGATGGCTGCGGAATCGGCAGAGAGCTGTGGAATGCCTGTAAATATGTCAAAATCTAAACAAAAAAATCATACATTAGCAAAGCTCACTTGATCATGCTTAATGACATCTAATGTAATGATCTGGGTGGTTTTACATTGAAAAGGAGGCAAAAGAGAGAGGTAAGTGATGAAAAACAATAGGTAATAATGGATGGTGAGGTGTAAGTTAGAGGCTCTGCATACCCCCACTACGAGGGCATTGCATGTCCTCATGCAAAAACATTGCTTAATCAACCTGCTGTGATGCCTCTGCCAAGACATCTAATCTTCTTCTCTTCCTCCGTGTAGAGATATCAATTCTCGGTCTTTTCATTAGACACCTGAATCTCAAATTAATTAAATCTCTGTTCAGCCTCCTGCATCTTTTCCTGAACTTTTTGTTTTCCTTTTGCAACAGACCCATATGAAGCATGGTGTTATCTTGGATCATCTTATCCACTTTAGATTTCTCTTTCAACTTTTCATTTTCTTGTATGATATGGCGATTTAGAACCTCAATTTCAAAAATTTCCTGTTTTAATGAGTGAATTTGTTGCTCCAAAGGTTGAACATTGCTTGGGCCAGTAGCTGCTTGCTCCAGCGTCTCTAAATAATTATAAACCTTCTGCTGATCTGGGTCAACTTCAGGTGACTTCTTTGGACTCGGTTCATTCTCAAATTCAGATCCATGTTCATGCTCAGGTTCATGCTCATGCTCATGCTCAGATTCAAGTTGATGTTCAAAAGGACTTTCCTCACGTGGAGGACTAGTCTCTACATGCTCAGCGTGTGAAGGACTTGTAGCAACCTTTTCAGGTGTGCCCAAGTCGATAAAGGATGGCCCTTTGGTCTTTGTGGCCTTCATTTTGCCTTTTAATCTACTGCTCCTTCTTACGGTGGTAGTGCTTTGTTTTTCTTTTTGCACTTTTTGCTTCTGTTTTCCCACCTTTTTGGACAGGGAAGTTTCATGAAGTTTGGCCATTCTTTGAGCTAAGGGCTGAGTGTCTTCATCACTGGAGTTTGTAGGAGTGAGGAGAGTTTCTTGAGCTATGGCTTTTTCTTTGTTTTTCTTTTGCTTCTTACTACTCTCCGTTCTCTTTTGAGCAACTTCTTTGGCAAGTTCTGCAAGGGTTTCTGTGATGATCCCTTGGGCTTCTTGATCAATATCTACAGTAGATTCAGGGTCAATTTCTTGTTCATAATGATGTACATCAGTTTCTTCTTCGATCTGTTCTTGGACAGTTTCCTCATCAGTTTCAGGGGTAGCCTCTTTTCTCTTTCTTCTACTCTTTTTGGGCACAGAGGTTTCTCCTGCTTCTTCAAAATGGTTTCTTACAAGAAATCTCTCCCAGGTATCTCTGTTTGCTTTCAATTGTTCTACAACTAACATCTTAACAAGACCATGATGATACATATGTGATTCAATGTTTCTAGGGTTCCTTTGGACAATTGAACACATTTTTCTAAGACTTGAAAGTAGAAAATATGGGAGGTTAATATCTTCTCCTAAGAAATGCATCATGACCTTTGCATGGTAAACATACAAAACTCCAAACCTTCCCTCACAAGTCAAGAATTTTTGCACTAATAAAAGTAAAGTTGTCCATTCTTCCTTAACATAAGTAACATGAATCCCTTTTGTAAAGATGCTGGTATCCATACCTGGGTTCTTTAAGATTTGTTTCCACTGTTGACCTTGTACTAATCAGTTTTTAAACCATCTTTCTCCAGTCTGTGGGAGTGAAATGGCTTGTGCTATGCTGCTTTCAGTGACTGTAAACTTTAGATCCCCCACCTCCACTTGATTGTCTTTGTCTTTGAAAGACCGTGCAAAGGCCTTCGTAACCTCTTTGTGGTAACCTCTGAACTTCTGGATGCATTGTAGCCAGTTTGATTTTTGCAACGCTTCTTTAACCTGAGGATATCCCTCCAGAAATTTTGAACCCTCTGGTTCTGCCCTTAAGAGTTTCCCCATTGGCTCTACGGCTCTGTTCTAGAAAGGAGGTTATACGGCTTCAGCAATAGCCTTAACACAGTAATTTACGGCCTTGACACAGTGGATTTACGGCCTTAACACAGAGGATTACAGCTTTTGACTCTTGATACAGCCGTAATAGACTTTCACTGGTGATCAGTATTGGTAGAGAGGAATAAAATAGAGTATGGTTAATGGTGGCAGCGTAGTGAGCACAGCGTGAACAACGTGGAAATGAAACAGTGTGAATGGAATGATATGAGCGTAGGAGGGTAGAAACGGCTAGGTTCTTAAGTTTCGGCGTAGGATAGAAACGGCTAGGTTCTTGAGTTTCGGCGTGGGTTTACACTTGGCTGCGGAATCATGTCACAGAGAGACGTAGTACAGTAGGCTACGTCACTTAGGTACGAAAACCTTGATGAGAGAAGCAGCCACAAGTGTATTTCAAAATCGTGGTAATCAAAGACCGATAGATGGGGGGAGATACGTGGATGTATGGTCGCATGATGGGAAAAGACCAGTAATCATTACATTTAGTGGCAAGAAACATAACCTAGAAAACTTTGCAAAATGAGATAACCGTAAGTTTAAGATTTAAATCATACCTTAGGTCCGCGCTTGGATTGCCTTTGATTTCTCCACTAACCCTTCCTTGTTTTACTGTTGTTGCATGACTCTTTCCTATTTATTGTTGATGACTTATGACTGTAACAAATTTAAAAACAGACTGTGTTTTTCTTATGCAGGTGCAGAGGGCTGCGGAATAGCTGAGTGGCTGCAGAATTGCCAAACAGCTGTGGAAACTGCAGTGGTAGCCTCTGGCTGCACAAAACAACTTTAACTAACAAAAAAAATGACTTTATTGATGGAATGGAATGTAGTGAATGGATGGATGGATGAAAAATTAAGTGGAGTGAAAATGAATGGAATGGTGGATGGAATGGTGATAATGATGACAATGAGATGGAATAAGGAGAGAAAGGGATTTTTTTTTTTTTTTTTTTTTTTTTTTTT
>APFE030031938.1:66183-84982 GCA_000404065.3 Pinus taeda
TTTTTTTTTTTTTTTTTTTTTTTTAAGAATATGGCTACTTAATTTCACTTCCCTGGCAACGGCGCCCAAATGTTTAGTCAATTTAGTGTTCCTAAATTGATGTCATTAATTGTCAACCCGGGGCTCGTAAGCTGATGAAGTGAAGGTGTAATATATGTACTTAAGCAACCTCTTAAAGCTTTTTGTCGTTTGGGGTGTTGTTTATGGTTAATTTATCTTCCTAAGATGGAGTGATGTATTTATAAACAGATGGGTGATGGTGTGTGTAAGGTGAATTCTAGATAAGTGAAAGTGTGTGATTAGTGGTTTCTAACTAATTGCTGAAAAGGAAAACTTGAAAGAAATAAATGAATTAAAATGAACTGAAAGCAAAGAACCACTTTCTAATGGCATTAGACACCATTCATGCTGCTGCAAATAAAAGGTAAGAAAATCACTTAAAAGACCAATGATAATTTTTATCTCTTCCTAACTCTCTGCCTCTAACACATAGTACTGTGTAAGACACGATTAGGAAGTAGCTAAAGATAAGTCTAAGAAATGGTAAAAATGAGAAAAATCTACTTTGAAGACTAGTTATAATGTTTTTCTCTTTCTAACTCTCTGCCTCTAGCACATAGTATTGTGTAAAGCACGATTAGAAAGTAGTTAAAGAGTAGTCTAAAAAGTACCCAAAGTCAGCTGCAAGTTATTAGTATTCTGATCTCAAAAAGATAAACAATTTATAATAAGGAGACCATTCATGTGTTAGCAAGCAGATTTGAGAAATAAAGCTAAAAATCAGCTAAGAGAATAAAGTAAAGGCAACAACTTTGAATCTGTCAACTGAAACTACCACTAGATATAAAGCAAATACATAACACACAATCAATCCCGGGTTAAAAACCTGCAAAAGAACAATGTTGATCAGCTCAAAATAAAGGCTGGAAATGAAATAACATAAAGGTGAATTACACTATACATGTATCAAGAAAAAGAAATGCTGAATGAAAATAAGGAAATGCTGAACATAAAATACTGTACAAGGCTAACATGAACAGGGGCCCTCCATTCATATAACCAAAGAAGACTCAAGGTATTGAAAGCTTCAAAACAACACTGCTTCTATTACTCCATATGTAGAAAATCACAATCCAGAGTGCTAGAACAACACTATTAAAACAGAGTCTTGAAATGCACTAAAATTGTAACAGGTTCATAAAAACACCGCAATAGTAAAGTTAAATAAGCGTACGCAGACGCAAGTTTTTATAGGCATCTGAATGATAGCCTAATGCGTATAGCTAAAACTGGAAAATAACTGACTATCATGCGTAATAAAGGTTTCATTAACACGTCATAAGCCTGCGTGGATAGCTGAAGTTGCTGGTCGTTATGGGCATTGAATCCAGAGTTGGATTATGTCTCCCACAACCTGCGTAATCACGGACAAGTCACCGTTTGAACTGATGTGACCCAACAACTTACGCATCACCGTTAAGCTGCCTTTGTTGACCATAACTTGCCCCCTTTTGACTGGAGGTGCAGATGACGTGGATGGCCGAACAAATAGCACTGGAACCTCGAGCACCTTGATTCCTAAGTGCCCATGTGGCTCATTTGGCAAAATGGCACGTGGAACCTTGAGATTAACAAAAAGGCTGCGGAATCACCAGATGGCTACGGAATCAGCAGATGGCTGCGGAATCGGCAGAGAGCTGCGGAATTCCTGTAAATATGTCAAAATCTAAACAAAACAGTCACACATTAGCAAAGCTCACTTGATCATGCTTAATGACATCTAATGTAATGATCTGGGTGGTTTTACATTGAAAAGGAGGCAAAAGAGAGAGGTAAGTGATGAAAAACAGTAGGTAATAATGGATGGTGAGGTGTAAGTTAGAGGCTCTACAGGATGGCAACCTCACACTAAGCTCAGAAACTATGCAATCCATTCCTTGAGCTTAGAAACTACAAAATGCATTGAGTTGGGAAGTTGCCCAATTCCCCAAAATTATGCAATCTTCCTTAGTAGTGTGCAAGGCAGTTTCCTGGAAAAAAAAAAAAAAAAAAGGGAAAAAAGAAAAAGGGAAAAAGAAATCCCTAGAAAATAGGATTCATCATTAGTTTTCAAAGGTGGCACAATCCCTATTTTTATAATATTCCGCCAATTGCCACTTTTTCCTTGATTTTAGGCATGCATGTCATAAATTATAATCTACCAAAATCTATATAATAAATTCCTTTAGATCTTATTTGTACAATCGATCTTGGAGCTCTAGCATTCCCAAGGAGATTAAGGAGCCTTCGGTGGAGTTTGCATTACTTTTCGGGTGAGTTTTTATTTTGTCATCTTTCTCGCTTTTTGTCGTTTTGCTTATGTGAGTACCCTTTTTCTTGTTTCTCTTCATCGTTGTTGGTGTTTTAACTAATATTAGCTTGTAGAAGTGTTGATTGAATTTGTAGTTCGTCTTTCATAAGTGTCACGTCGATTCTCTTGTTTTTGCACACTAGCAATCATCGTTTTGGCGACTCTCCTAGCATATTTATTTTTCCTTCTGTTTTTTGAGTTTTTGCACTTTATTCACATTAATCTATCCATACTTAGTCATATCCATGTTTTAACTTGTGTTGTCTCTTAGATATGCTTCTTTCCCACACCTTCACCGGGCAGATCTACACTTCTAGTGGCCATGCACTACCTTGCCCTGATATGCATTGCGCAAGTCTAAAGATCAAGCTAAGGTTTGGCTTCTGAGGCTACACAATGTGAAGTACAAGCTAGCCCAACTATTCATTGCGCAATTCCAGGGCTCAGTCCTACCCCCTAGGCCACTGAGACTGCATAATGCACAGTCTCTCCCTATCATTGCTCAGGCTGAACAAGGCGTTTCATAGTCTCAAGCCTCAAGCTGCCTCACTGGCTACTGAGACTGTGCAATGCATAGTTCCCTCGGCTACTCTCCCTCTGTTATTCATCAAAATTATGAAATCTTTATCATCAATGCACTAGTTTGTTGCCTGATCTTGCTTTGAAAGTGGCTTTACAAAAGATAATCAATACTTACCATGAGTGGCTTTCCTTCTCGCATGTACCACAGTTATTGAGCACTTCTCTCCAGTAGTCACTGTTACCATGGCACCCAAGAGAGATGCCTCAAAATATACCAAAGAAAGCAGTATCGAGGAAGCAATTGAGAGCACAACAGTAAAATTTTTAGTATACTCAGACACTCAACTTAGTATACTGAGACACTCAACTCTATGTGGAAAAGGAATCAGATCTTATATGGAAGAAAGTGAACAAAGTTTTTTCAGTGAAAAGCTTCAAAGTAGATCTTGAGGACTGACAGATGTACACTAATGTCCATAAATCAGGGCTACACAAGGTTTCATGTAGATATCCAACCTTCCCATGTGCAGATGTGATCAACTGTATTGTCTCGCATATTGATGTGAATACGATGACTTTAAGCAGTGCCAGCAGATGAAGGCTTGCTACTTTTGTGGTGGCATATTACCAATGTATGTACCATTTTCCTGACCTAGAAGCACTCATGGATTCATACTTCTATGCCAACAACAACTATTTGGGCACAAAATATGTTGTTAAGAGTTTGGTGAAGGAGCCATCAAAGTTTTGACATACACCCACCAACACATATAAGATAAGGTCTCCCAGGAGGGCCTATCAATTTTTGATCATCTTAGCTTGCAGAATGTATGGTCAGCAGAGCACAAATACGTTTCCAGAAGGGTGGGAAACCTTATTGAACTAGGTTATGAACAAGGGGAATTCGTTTAGCTAGTCAGGCTTGTTTGCTCGACATATCCATGTACGTAACACCCTAAATCCTCCAAAGGGTGGGAAAGCAATATTTTATATGTATGCATATTTACTAGATGCAATTTATGCACATAATGCATTCCCTAGCATGAACTGGTCTTGGAATCCTCGAAATTCTGATGTGCACATCCACTGCAACCTGTTCTCACATTGCAGCCATTGAGGAGCTATGAAACAACTAACTGACAACTTCCTCATTTTGTTGTACAAGACTATCTTTGAGGAAGAACCACCTTACACGTCACTTGGTGCAATGGAAACATTATCATAAATTGCAACTTGCTTTGTCTCACCGGATGGCACCTTCCTTAGAGTATTCAGTGGACATAAATCACCACATCTTTTTCCAAGGTATGTCACTGAAAAGCTTGTCATGCAAGAAGTGTCATATCATCTCGCTACAGGGTTGTCAACATCTTTGCACAGGAAGAAGAAAGCACCTTGGCAAACTCTTCCTATACAAATTGGATTATACAAGATAAAGAACCTAAAATTCACGGATACTAAAAAAAAGGCGATATACAAGTTTGAATTTGATACTTGAGACTTTAATCCATACGATTCCCATTGTATTTGAAAAAAGTATTGTGTGAGAATTCACTTTCTGTGGCTCAGTGGGACATTTCATTGCCAAGAGGAGGATCCATGGAAGAATTTCTATAATGCCTGCAAGACCTGCAATTTGGTTAGTTTTGCAGGAACTTCATAGGTGACTCCATAGAAGGAAGCTACTTTGGAAGTAATGCGAGTAGAAGGGAGCAACCTCGTGCAAGATAAGGGAAAGATAAAGGTTTCTTATAGTCTAGGGGGATAATGAAGTCGCAAGATGAAAACAGATCCAACTATTATGAAAGCAACTTTAGCAGCAAAGGCAAAGAGGATGCGGAGAGAAAAATAGAGGAAGAGGAAAGAACAAAGGAGATTGGAGGAAGAAAATAAAAAAAAAGAACAAGAAGAGAAGAAAAAGTAGGAATAATAAGGAAGGAGGAGTGCAATAGCATAAGAAACAACATGGCAATAAGTTGAAGATCAAGGACATAGCCGACAACAAGCAGAGGAGGAGGGCAGACAAATGCAAGATCAAGAGATTTCTTAGCAGATTGAAGAATTGATAGAGGTCGATGACATGGATGCATAACCGAAGCCACATAATCAATATGTCAACCTAATTCCTAGCACACAATAGGTCACTATTCAGTCTCCACCACCTCCAACAGTAGAGTTAACTCCAAGCGAGGAAGGGGAAGTTGTTCCTCTTGAAGCTGATCCGGTTATGGACATGTGCAATCTGTCATAAGATGAACTCCAGAAGAAGATTGTACAAGCGTAAGAAGCATTTTTCATATGATCTTGCATCTCCTACATTTATTAGAGAAAGGGTAATTATGGCCGACACCAAGAGAAATCCTGAAGCCATTGCCTCATCCAACTTGGCCTTCACATGTGCAACAAAGTAAAATACTCAGTATCTGATGGAGGAGAATAAACAATTGGAAAAGAACTTTTAGGTTTCTACGCAAGAGGTTGAACAGCTCCATGCAACAGCTCAAAACACAGCTTCTGCACAGGTCCATCTAGAGGAAATGAGGGAAACGATATTTAGTGAAGTATAAACACTTGGATAAACCATGTGAGATCTCTATAAGGATATTTATATCATGCATAAGGCAGTTTTCCATCTACTTGGCTTACAACAATAGTGTAAAGACTTTGTCAAAACTCTTAGAAATGTGCACGATGAAATCGATGTTGTGCATGAATGCAAAATGTGATACAAAGGGGCACCGCTTGACTTGGGTAAGAAAATGAAGACTTGGGTAAGAAAATGAAGCCATAAGAAGAGCTAGAGAAAGCAAGAGTGTGGATGCTGATCTAGAACAACAAAAAACTCACCTCATTCATTGGTAACATTCAGGCCTCGTATGCATGGTTATACAATAGTCTAGATTTCTTGGTAAAGCCCCATAGGATCTCATCAGTTGGCTCACTCACTGAAGCCAAACCCAGGAACTAGGTTAGGAGGGAGATATAGGAATACTTGGAGTAGTTGAGACATATTTCCACCAAGGAAGCCTTGGAGGTGAAAAAATAAAACATGCAAAAATAAATTGGTAGCCCTATCCAAGTGCAGACAATGTTGCTCATGCTTTAGAAGGAAGTTGAAATTGGTTCCAACTCATTGTACCCAAATGCAATGGAGGCTAGAGTCTACTTCCATCCAAACACCATCACACAATTTAGGGATGTCATAACATAGTACCAAGCTTGGCACTGATACATGACTGAGAAACATTAATTAGAATTTGTTGAGCTTGATTTCCCCAAACTCAAGCATGATAGTGTTTTGTCTTGTTAGGTTGTCTAGTTGGCTCTACCTTATTTTGTCTTATATGGGTACGAGTGTAAATTGTAATATTATTTGTAATTAATTTGTAAGTGGAATTCCAAGTGTCAATATTGGAATGTGAAGAGTCATGATGTAATGTAATGAGTTACCTTATAAATAAGTTGAAGAGTCATGAGGGGAGATGAAAATTCACCCCCTCTTTTTATAAATAGAACCTCATAACTCGTATAAGGGGCTTTTGGGGAGCCAATCTTTTGGTTAGGCTTAGGCTAAGATTCGGGAGCTTGGGAGTTTTGTGAAAGCCTTGGCTTCTCTGTAGCTTAGAGAAAATATGTTTCTTTGGAGGAGCAAGTGATGTTGACTTCACGTTCGACTATTGGGGCTAGTGGTCCATCAATGGTGTATGTATGATTGGAACTTCCACTTAATAAAATCTCTAAGCTGACATGTTTTCATGCATATGTTGTAAATATAGTAGGACTATTATTGTTATGTTTGAAATGTATGTTATTTAACTTATGCTAATGATTATGAACTATTTCCTTTACATTGGTACAAATCTTGTTGAATGTGTGATGTTGTATTAATTCATCATTGTTAACTTGTGAACTATTTCACATATTATCTTCTGATGTAATTATGCTTGTGTGCTCTATTAGCCTCTATAATGTCCTGGGCTGAGGAGGAGATCGAAAGAGGTAACCTCAAACCACTTGCAATTCAAAAGCTAGCCATGCTGAACCAGAGAGGGATCTCTCTAAGGATTTCTCAGTGAATAACTAGAAAAGAAATGGATTCTAGGCTAGATATATAAGCCTTGTTTGAGTATTTGGAAATTTAGGGTTTTTCAAGTTGTTGAACTAGGGATGCGAGCAAGCAATTAGGTCAAAGTTTTAAAGGTTTGTAGTAGCAGGCATAAAATGAGCTAGATAGAAATGTTTTGTGGTGAATTAAAGCTTTTGTTCAATGTAGTGTATGGTTTGAAAACTGAAGAAGTCATAATGAGCATGTATTAGCATGAATTCATTAATCTAGAAGAAGAGATACATAAACATGATTTTCCACATAAATAGAGCTTTGAATCTAAAGAATTCTGCCTATGTGACTGTAAGGAAAATCACATGAAGAAATAAAAGCATGTTAAGAGAGATGAATTGATCAATAAGAAATTGATATATAACGGAATCAAAACCACAAACTCACTGAACAAGTATCCTTGAAAAATAGTTGCAACTACCCCTTGATTAATTGTATGAAAGCATAAGATACAAGTCCTCTCCTCTGAAGTCCAACCCTTCTCACTGAATGAGAGATGATACATATAGACTCAAACCAACCATTTCCCCACCTTCAGGGGTCGAATCCCTAAGTGGTGGAACAGTTCCCAAGAATCTCTCAACCAACAAGAGAGAGTGAGAAGGTCAAACACAAGCTCCTCTCTTAGACTTTGATTTGAGTTTTGCTTCATTTATAAGGCCTAATTAAGCACAAAAACAACCTATAATGCTAATTTATTCCATAATTACATCATCAAGTCTTTAAAATATCAAAATCATAAAACCAATCTCTGGCAACAATAAGCTGAGAAAGACTGCTATAGGTATAAATGCAACACATTTAGCTATAAGCACAACACATTCAGTCATAAGCACAATGCCATTTTGCAAGCAGCTTTTGGACCCCTTTTTGAAGTCAAATTTGAAATATGAGAGAACAGTCACCTATAATTCCTTTTTGTAGTTTCCATAACAACTTGAATTTTTGAAAATGACCCATGGGAAGGCCTTCAAAAATTGATTCTCCCAAGGTGACTCCATATGTGCAGCATTCATCTAAAAAAGGATGCAGAAAGGTGATTTCTTGAGGGTTTTTAGCCTTTTCTACCTATCAGAAGCTCGGATTTTGGAGTGCCAATAGAAAAAATTTCATGTAGAGGTCATTCTAAATCCAAATATGAAATCCATTTTCCATTTGGAGGTCTCCACACTAAGCACAGTGTCCTTGTCGCTACGTTTATAACTTACACTGTGTTTTTTTTTTTAATTTCTGGGTTTTCTGCAAACATACAGCTCAAAGATGAAGATATATAACTATAGCCCATAAGATGTTTTATGAAAATGAGAGAGTTATTTGTATATAAGTATGTCGTGCAAAAAACCTCTCTAATTTTCTGGAAATTCATTTTCATTTGCTCGAATCCGTGCCACAAAATCATGACTAAAACTGGAAATTAACTTGAATTTTCTTAATTTTCTAACATAGGTCTCCAATAAAGTTTCATATCTCCCAATATTTGATACCTGTGTAAAAATTGAAGGAGGTTTTTATCCCTTGGTATATTATTGACAAACACCTCTTCCACTTTTGTCAAGTTCATCTCCATTTGGTCATAAATAGGCTTTGAAGCAAAATCGTCCTTATGTGTCGCAAATGACTTCTTGATGAGTTTGTGAGGCACTAATCTCTTTGATGTTAGATGGCTCAACTCTTGAGACATGTCCTATATTATTGAACTTATTTTTTCATTGTGTGTGATCTGTGCTTCCCAGGTGAAACCCTAGCTCACTAGGAGGAAGAATTAGCGTTTAGTTTTGGGAAAACGAGGGATTTTGACAGCTATGAAGAAATTTAGGGAAATGACAGGGATATGGAACTAGAAAAATTATGATAAAAATTGGGGGGATATTGAGGGAGGTTACGGAGGTAAGGAAAGTGGAATTACTAGGAATGAGTCAGGGGAAGAGGTAGTAAAGTGAAAAACACAACCCTAGCCTAGGAAAGTGTCAAAAGTATAGCAATAAGCTAGGGTTTGTGGGAAACTGAGGGAAATGAGGGGAATGAGAATGGGAAAAGGTTAGGGGAGGTATATGGAGTATAGGTGAGGGTTTTTTACAATAAAAAGTAGGGTTTTACCACAGTAATGTAGTAAACTGACTAGGAGACCAAACGCACAACAAAACCCTAGGAGAGGGTGTTTCACTGGCTCTTGCTGAGAAAATTGATGAAAGGAAAGATGAAGGAGTGAACAAAGTTCACTTACTTGCTGATGATGTGATATGCCAAGAGGGAGGCCTCAACAAGTAAATCAAGATTCTCCTTATCCTTTTGGCTTGTTAGGGTTTCCTTGAGCTTCTTCTTCAAATGCTTGATCTTTATGTTCTCTTTCTTGTCTGATAATAATGAGCCATATTCCTTAGCATCTGATTGTCCATGTTGGCCTTATGGAGGAGATTCATAAGGTGGAATTTGACATTATCAAGCCAAGCCTCCCTATCATCATTGATTTCTTTTGCAATAAGTTCTTCAAAGGTAAGTTTTTCTGCCTCGTGTTTCTCCTTTTCCAATGCTTTCTTAAGACATTCGTTTTTGGTATTTTCCTAGTGATTTGTGCATCATCATGATTAGGAGCATCAGTTTCCATCACTATTTTACATTTGGCATCCTGTTTTTTGGCCTTCAACAGCTTCAATTCCAAAAGTACCTATTTTTCACTTAAATGTTTATTGTCTTGCTCAAGGAAAGAAATAACAAACTCAGACCTTGCCAAATTGTCTTCCATCTCTTTGATTTTGGCATCCTTTTCCATTATGACTTATTTTAAGTTATTTTTCTCCTCTTGGGAATCAACATCCACCAAATCAAACTTTGTTTCCTTGTCATGATGCAAATCTACCTTCTCTTGAACTATTGTCTCCTGTTGTTGTTGCTTTACCTGTTCTATTGATGTAGAAGGTAAGGACCCTTCCACAAAGTGTTGTGCTTTGCCCCTGGTCATTACGTTTTTCCTTGAAAGTGCCGCACTTTTCCCCTAGTCACTGTGTTTTACCCTGAAAGTGTTGTGCTTTTCCCCTGGTCATTGTGTCTTGCCCTGAAAGTGTTGCGCTTTGCCCCTAGTCACTGTGTTTTCCCCTGAAAGTGCTACGCTTTGTCCCTATTCATTGTGTTTTGCCCAAAAAGTGCTGCATTTTTCCCTGAGTTGTTGTGCTTTTCCCAGAGCAGAGTCAATTTATCTCCAGGTTCTCAAGCTTTTCTCTAGGTGCCTCCACAGTGTGACAGCATAAATTGGCTTCATTTTCAAGTAGGTGGCATATCTTAGCTCACTCTTCCTATGATGATTTAATTTGTGGTGTGAATATTCCTTCAAATATTGAATTTGTTTCAAAATTTTGAAACACTAGTTTCCTTGCACCCTATCCATTCCCTTAGCATTTTATACCATTCCTCTAAATCCCTACATACTCTTTCATTTTTATACCCAAGCATTCCTCTTGAAAAACCCTAAATCTACATTCCCAGCTCACATCCCTGTAAATAAATTCCCTAGCATATCTCCCTAAAACTTTTGCCCATTCATTACTTCCCTAAGCTCTATAATTCCCTTCCCCACTTCCCTGAATTTTCCCCTAACCTATACCAACTCCCTAACACAATTATCCCACTCCCTTTCCCTTCACCTTTCCGCTAGGGTTTCGAAACTGAAAAACATGATGGAGGAAGAAAGGAATGTTATAGAAGACAAAGGAAATACCACAGATCAAGACAAGAAAACATACAAAAAGGGAGGGAAAATCTTGAAATTGGAGGCAGTAGACACCAGAGAGTTGTTGACCTCACCCATGAAAGTAGGTTGTTTCAAACATGTAGGATGTTTTGACTTTTTTGAAATGGTTTAAAGAGTAAAGCATAATACAATTTTCACCAGGGTTTTCATCTCAAATCTCAAAGACAACCAAATGACCATTGCATGGCTAACCTTCACTGTCTCCAAAAACATCATTGTTGTAGCCACAGGGATACCCAATATGGGTGAAAATTGGTTTAAGATTAGAGATATAGATATCCAACAATATGAACCATTTCTCAAGGCACAACACAAAAATGACACAAACAAAGTTTTTCCTTTTGGTCACCTTCTGGACAATTTTTTCCCATGATGAAAATCATCATGAAATGTTTCACTTGTGAGGTAGATTTTCCAAGTTGTACACCTATCACATCGGGTTTCTTATGTATTTCACTAGGGTGAAATTTCTCGAAATCCCTTAATATTTGTACAATAGCATTGAAAAGATGGCTTACATTGTACAGAACAAAGAATATGAACAACAGACAAATAGTCTAATCAAGATAATTTTCCTTCATCACCTCAATCAGTTAAATATTGCATGGGAAACCTTCATTCAGAATGATATCTTCACTACACCACTAGCTCATCTTGTTAGACCTATTCCATCACCATCATCAGTGCCTCAAAGGGAAGTAGGACTTTAGATGAGAGGACTTGTATCTTTTTCTTTCATACAGTTAATCAAGGAGCAGTTTCAACTTTTTTTCATGAATACTTGTGCAGTGAGTTTTTGGTGTTGTTTCTCTTCTATATCAGTTTCTTATTGATGAATTCATCTCTCTTAACATGCTTTGCTTTCTTCATGTGGTTTTCCTTATAGTCATATAGGCAGAATTCTTTAGATTCAAAGCTCTTTCTATGTGGAAAATCATGTTTATGTATCTTTTCTTCTAGATTAATGAATTCATGCTAATACATGCTCATTATGATTTCTTAAGCTTTCAGACGCTACACTACATTGACCAAGATCTTAAATTCATTACAAGACATTGTTGTCTTGCTCCTCTTTATGATTTCTACTACAAAATTTGATACCTTAACCTAATTGCATGCTCTCATCCCTGGTCCAGCAACCTAAAAAACCCTAAATTTTCAAACACTCAAACAAAACTTATACATCTAGCCTAAAATCCATTTCTTATCTAGTCAATGACTAAGAAATCTTTAGAGGGATACTTAGGGATTCAATCCCTGAAGGTGAGAAAATGGTTGGTTTGAGTCTATATGTATCATTTCTCATTTAGTGAGAAGGGTTGGACTTCAAAGGAGAGGACTTATATCTTTTGCTTTCATACAATTAATCAAGCAACAGTTGCAGCTATTTTTTAGGAATACTTGTGCAGTGAGATTGCGGTGATATTTCTCTTCTATATCAGTTTCTTATTGATGGATTCATCTCTCTTAACATGCTTCTCTTTCTTCATGTGATTTTCCTTACAATCATATAGGTAGAATTCTTTAGATTCAAAACTCTGTTTATGTGGAAAATCATGTTTATGTATTTTTTCTTCTATATTAATGAATTCATGTTAATACATGCTCATTATGATTTCTTAAGCTTTCAGACCCTACACTACATTGACCAAGATCTTAAATGCATCACAAGACATTGTTATGGTGCCTCTATTTATGCATGCTACTGCAAACTTTGATACTTTCTCCCATCCCTAGTCCAGCAACCTAAAAGACCCTAAATTTTGAAACACTCAAACAAAACTTATACATCTAGCCTAAAATCCATTTCTTATCTAGTCATTGGCTGAGAAATCCTTAGAGAGATCCCTCTCTAGTTCAGTAGGGCTAGATGCTAAACTGCAAGTGGTTTGAGGTTACCTCTTTCGATCTCCTCCTTAGCCTGGGACATTGTAGAGGCTAACATTTTTGGCGCCGTTGTTGGGGAAAACGACTGATAAATCATTCGTGGGATTCATTCTATTAGAGCATTCAAGAAGATTGGCTCTGTAGGTGATAGCTTCTAGTATCTAAAGATAGGCTGATTTTTGAAATTTTATCAAGTTAAGGTGTGAAAATTTTGGCTCCTAAAATATGTACTAGATCAAATCCTGACCCTAATCGACCTTCTATTGTTGATGACCCAGAAAAACTACTCAAAAAAGTCAAGTCACCTATTTTTGAAAGCACAGTTCGAAAATTAGAAAGAACCACTTCTTTGCCTGAAAATTTATTCATTGTTGAGCATCTTTCTTTTGATATTCAGTTAGAGCTATCTCTTTCAAAGTCAAAATCTAATTCTTGCCTTTCTGAAGTATTATTTTAACCTTTTCAATTTTGGTCTGATCTCTTTTCCTCTAAATCGCTCTTTTCTAAAGTTGATCATAAATTGTGGTTGAATTTTGATAAACTCCAAAGTCCTGTTGACCAACTAAAAATCACCATTGGAAAAGCTTACATCCAATATCATATTGAAAACCTACTTGATGATTCATCATCTACTACACCTCCAAATACATCAGCTATCTCATCTCTTCTTCCACCACCTCCATTAGTGTCATCATCTTTACCTACACAGCCCATTGTAGTACCACTACTACATCCCCCAATAGTCATGGCACGATTTTCACCTCTCATGTTACCTGCTCAACTTGCTACTCTACCTCAGAACTATGGCAAAAGACTCCCTCTATTTGATGGAAGCTCATAAATCATAGCCTAGCAGCATGTTGATAAATTGGTATATTTTATTGATCTGGAAGAGATTGATGAAGATGATGCTAAGATGAGAATCATAGCTCAGATTTTTTCTAGAGATGTGAAGAAATGGTTTTGCGGCTTAGATACTAATTTTGTCAATAGCTCACAGCAGTTGATAGAGTTGTTCCTAGCATGATGGCAAGAAAAGAAATCCACTACAGTCTTTGGGTGAGTAAAATTCATTGAAAAGAACCAAATGAGACAGCCCAATTATTCACAACAAGGTTCAATATGGTGTATAATTCTATTTTTGACGATATGAAACCTCCACCTAGTTTGGCACTTCTTCACTATCCTGATGCCTTCGACCCAGACATGACATATCATCTTAGGGAGAGAGATGTTGCAACTCTTGAAGAAATGTAGCAAAATTCAGTAAGTGTCGAAGCTAATCTACTCATCAAGAAATCTGAAACAAAGCCTGAGAGATCTGAGAAGAAAGTTGTATTCAAAGAAGAGCCCTCATCATCATTAGATGTAAAGCTTGACACTTTGATCAAAACCACAGAAAGAATGATGGATAGAATGTCTATAATAGATAGAAAAGCGAAGCCTTCATTAAGGAACCTGAATTTTCAAGGAAACAAGAGTTCATAAATAGGTAGAAATAACAACGAAATCAAGATCCTCAAGGACATTGAGTAAGAGCTCCATTTCAATAGAATTACACAAAAGGGTAGCAAGAATATGAAGAGGAAATTGTAGAAGGAGATCATTTCTTTGAGGAAGATGAGTTGCTTAATTTTCTAACTGAGGAAGATCAGTTTGTTGAAGAGTCTTTTATACCAAGTGATCAACATCTTGTACTTGCAAGTGATGATTTATGGGTAGTGCAAACTTTGATACCTTGACCTAATTGCTTGCTCTCATCCCTGGTACAACAACCTAAAAAACCCTATATTTTCAAACACTCAAACAAAACTTATACATCTAGCCTAAAATCCATTTCTTATCCACTCATTGACTGAGAAATCCTTAGAGAGATCCCTTTCTCGTTCAACAGGGCTAGCTATTGAACTGCAAGTGGTTTGAGGTTACCTCTTTCAATCTCCTCCTCAGCCTGGGACATTGTAGACGCTAATATGCTCCTTTCAAGATGCGTACTATTACAGGCTTTTAAGGGGCTCACTTTTTTCCCCTCTGCATGGTAAAAACCTTCATGCAACGCACTTGACTCTCTGTAGGGTCACACACTTGTTCTCACCAAAGTCACTATACATCACTCTATGCGTAATTACAACCAAGGCATATCATTAACACCCACTGCATCGACAACCAGGCCATATTCTGGATGGGAAACCTACACCAAATAGTGAGGTCTAATTCGGACTTCATATTGCATAGATCCCCTGAATGTTGGTGGGTCCAGTACCATCAACATTTCTGGCACTAGAAGGAGGGCCAAATGATAAGTTGAGCCCATGAAGTCTATTTGAACTTTCTGCACTCATTAATGGCTTCCTCCCATATCTTAGCCCCAACATGTTTTTATAAAACCTGGAAACTAAAATTGTCAGAGGAAATTATTAATAACTTGTCAAATCTCAGATTCAATGGTGAGGGTGAAACAACCTTCTTTGAGCACACTACTCATTTTCTTGAATTTAGCATGAAACACAATATTCATTGTGAGCAAGCTGCTTGTAGGTTGTTCACTCTTACATTCGAAGGGCGCGTAAGGGAGTGGTGTTACACATTTCCTATCACTTCCATACACTCTTCGAACATTTTTCCACACAACTCTACCGCGCCTTTGATAGTTATGATTACAAATCTGTGTTAAATAAAATTATGCAATTGTGAAAAGCACCTAATGAATCTCTTGATGATTTTCACAATCATTTCAATCATTTTTTCTTTGAATTTGTTGAAGATGATGTTGATTAGCCTTTAATGAAAGAGATTTATTATTCACATATCGATGAATCCACATGAATATGAATCTTTCGAAAAACTCCCCATATCCCTTGGCATTAGAGCTTCTAAATATGTGACAGACAAGGTTGTTGTCCCAAGTGAATCTTTGTCTCCTTCAATAAAACATCTCCATTTGCACAGGTTGAGGTATGATAACCTAAGAATTCATCCATTGGTTTACCATCGTCTTCTCCCACGCCACATACTCAAAATTCCAGCACAATTTTGGAATATGAAATTGATGTTTGCGATGAAGTGTTGTCTCCATGTTTGCGATGAAGTGTTATCTCCACGTTTGCGATGAAGCGTTATCTTCTCATCCTCCATCCTTTGGTTCCTTTGGTCCTATGAATTGTGAGTTGTTGTGATCACCATTTCGAATGTTTCTTTGGCTGTTCATGAGGATAAAGTTCAAGATGGACTTGGTGTTCTGTAGAAAACTTGTGATATCATTAACGATGACTATGTATGGGAGTACACATCTGAACAAGAATATTCGATGAAGGTTGATTTTTATCCTTCTATACCTATCGCCCATTATCCTGACATTTTCCATGATTCTGACATTCCTATTGAATCATTTGAAAATTTAGTTTCTGGCGATATTATTACTTCTTATCATTTTCGAAACTCGTGGAATTTTAGTTTTTCATATGATGGTGGAGAGGAAAAATATTCTCTTTTTGATCTCCCCAATATATCATCTCATCATTCTGAAGAATTAGAGGGTGAAATTTATTGTTTTCAATATTCCCCTCTTTATTATTTGTTAGATCATGAGGATGCCTTTTTTGTAGTTATTGAACTTTCCAATCATGGCTATCATGATATTTTCACCCATTCATTTGGTCACGACTCTAATTTTTCTGTTGTTGATGTTTCTAAGCCACAGGTCTTTCATGATTTATCTTCTAATGATTTGGATCTTCCACAAGTTGTTGAGGCACTTTAGCCTGAGCTAATGGTTATGTCAGGTTCTCGCAGCCTTGATATCAGTTCTAATTCTGAATAGAACAGTGATGTATCCTTCAAGGCTCTTCATCACCCCTCTGCACAAATTGAAAATCATTATGTTTCATAATTTTCACATCCTCCATCTGCATTGCACAATCCTATCGTTTAGTCATTGGAGGAGTGATACCTGAAAAGCATGATTGGAAAAGGTAATTTTTCTTCTTTATTCATGTTTTCCCTATTTCGAAGTTTGAAAATTTGTTCTTGTATGTCTTTGAGTCGCAATGTGTGTGAACATTGTAATGCATCCATAGAATTCTTTGCATGTACTTTTCTTTCATACTTTTCTGCGTACAGTTTCAAACTTTAAACATTTTGGTATATATTGCCTTATCTTTTTTGTTTACTATTATTGTTGATTATCTTTCTTGATTTGAATTCCCTCGCTTACATAGGCCAACCGATGTGTCAGTGGACATAATGGACATATCATTTTATGTAGGTCTGGCCTATTCTCTTTTAGTAGCTTGTTTCTTTGTTTGTTTTTGTTTTGCTTTGATTTACTTTATGTCTTGCTCCTTTTTCTACTTTTCTGTTTCTTTTCACTTGTAGAATAGCTTTCGCATGAGATCGTGTTTGGTTTCCAAATCATGCATGGTGATGTTATGAGGAATTTATGCTACTATCAATGCTTGTTTGTATGCTTATTCCCTCTATTTGCGTGAATCTTTCATCCTTTAGTTGATGATACTTTGATGGAAAATACAGTTTTTTCGGAGAAAACCATAGTGGAATCATGATGCTTGAACTTATAACCAATACCGCCTACTCTAATCAGTCTCTTATTTTTGGTTAATGCTTGTCAACTAAGTCGAGTAGAGTAAGGACGGGAGGAAAACCTTCACAAGTGTGTCAGAGGTATATAAAAATATCCTTCTCTAAAGGGACAACCTCTTCTTCTCTCAATAATTCAGATCCCTCTTCTGCCTCGTTAAATCAATAAGTTCCTATGCACAATTCTATGAACAAAATGAAAAAATGAAAAAAATAAAATAAAGGTGAAAGAAGAGAAAGGTTTCATGCACAAAGAGGTGAAGCAAGAAACTTCGTCGAGGTACTGTCCATGCTCACTGGCAGTGGAGCAATGTTTGTGTTCATAAAGTGAATTTGACGAGGTATTGTCCAGGCCTACTAGTAGCAGGGAAACACCAGAGATGAAAACTAAGACTCTAACATTTCTTTTCACTTGATTATCTATATAATCCTCATTCCCAATTGAAACAACTTAGTTTGACTTGGCTTGGTTAAGTGTGTCATTGATGAAGAGAATGGTAGGTACTATATCTCTAACGCAAGCTAAGTCAATAAGCTATGGTAATCAAGGAATTAAACAATAATTCCTAAAGAGTTAGACCTATTTTGTGTAGGTTTTAACCTAATACAGAAATTACTTGCATACAAATTCTAAAACACTTAAAATAAATAATGCAAGAGCATAACACATAAAACAAATATACACAGAGATTTTCCCCTGGATCCCAAAATCAGGACTACAAGCTTGATTTTTTTTTAAATATTCCTTTCAATGTTATAATATATATTTATACATGCCAAAGCATCCAATACCATGGACCGAAAACCATCGCATCCAAAAACATGTGCGAAAATCATGCACAAAACCATAGGTGCGTCCGCCCAACCTAACATAGGTTCCAAAACCAAAATTTTACGGGGTGCTACCTCAGACCCCATAGAGTGGGGTTACCTACACCCCTAAAACCCCCTATGACCCCCCTGCTATGCAATCAACGCAACGAAGGGGGGGCTCCGCCCCCACTCTAACCCCCCAGTTAACTACATGGGCTAGTTGTGGAAAGAATATAACACAACCCAACATTCTCCCACTTGTTGTTTTATTTCCATAGGGGGCCACAAGAGAGCTTAGTAATTTATCCAGCCCTACAACGCCCATTATTTCTCTACAGCAAGAGAACTTCTCAAAACTCACAGATTTTGACAATGCATCTGTAGTATTCTTCAAAGTGTCCACCTTTACCAGCAACACCTTTTTGTCTTATATCATATCCCTCACAAAGTGATACTAAACATCAATGTGCTTTTTCTTTGAATGATATGCAGGGTTATTTGCCAAGAAAATTACACTTTGGTTGTCACAGTCTATCCTTATAGCTCCCTGTACTAACTCCATACTTGAACACAATCTCTGCAACCAAACTGCTTCCTTGCTTGCATGAGTGGCTACTATGTATTCTGCCTCTGTAGTTGATAGTGACACTACAGATTGTTTCTTACTCATCCAACTGACTGCACCTCAAAATAGGTTAAACACATACCCACTTGTAGATCTTCTTTGATCCAGATCTCCAGCCCAGTCTGCATCAACAAAGCCACGAAT